>JAANYP010005919.1:0-233931 GCA_020465985.1 Centrapalus pauciflorus
ACGAAGGACGAGACGGCTTCAAAGCTCATCGGGTTCTTAGACCAAGTGGAGAACTCCTACGGAACAAGGGTTAAACATATTCGTAGTGATAATGGGACTGAATTTAAAAACTCTGTAATTGGTGTATATTGCCTATCAAAGGGCATCGTGCATCAATTCAGTGCACCATATGAACCACAACAGAATGGGGTGGCCGAACGTAAAAACAGAACATTGATTGAGGCTGCAAGGAATATGCTTTCGGATTCAAAGCTTCCTACCATGTTTTGGGGGGAGGCAGTGAATACCGCGTGCCATATTTTAAATAGAGTCCTTACAGTCAAATCATTGAACAAAACATGTTATGAAATTTTGAATAAACGGCCACCTAACTTAACTGGATTCGAACCGTTTGGAGTACCATGTACACTTTTAAGAACAAAACATCAACCGAAGTTTGGTGAAAAGGCTGACGAAGGATACTTCCTAGGTTATGTGCCAAACTCACCAAACAAACGGGTGTTTAACAAAACAACTGGTACTGTGGAGATTGTGTATAACATTGAAGTTACAAGTTATACTCATGAACCCCAAACTGGTCCGGAATGGATATTTGACTATGATAAGTTATTTGAGTCATTTAACATTCCTTTGGATGATACTGCGGGTACAATCGAAAAAGACATGGCGACGTTGCACCTAAATGACGATGGCCATATTTTTCCGAGGACCACGTTCGAATCTACGTCCGAGCCTACTGCGACTGTAGATAGTTCTCCAGAAGTTGCTGATCAAGAGGCACCTAACACTGAGAATCAGACTCAAGCATCAAGTTCTGCCTCTGAGGAAAACGTCCGTGAGGAAGAAAATGTGGAAGCTGAGCCTGTTCCCCCTTTAGGTGAAATAGGATCCAACTTAGGAGATAATCTAAGGGTAGACGAAATAGAGACCTCTAGGATTAACAAGAACCATCCAATAGATAACATCATAGGAAATCCTAACGAGGGTGTGAGGACTCGGAGTAGTGTAAATAACAACACTGTGTTGTTGTCGATGATAAACGACTCTGAGGCATATCATACATGTCTATATTCGTGTTTCATATCGCAAGTAGAGCCCAAAAATGTGCAAATGGCACTTAAGGACAACTCCTGGGTTGAAGCGATGCAGGAAGAACTTTCACAATTTAGGAAACTAGAAGTGTGGGAGTTAGTTCCGTTACCTCGAGGGGAGATTGCAATAGGAACCAAATGGGTTTTTAAGTGCAAGAGAGACGATCGGGGTATAGTCACGCACAACAAGGCTAGGCTAGTTGTAAAGGGTTTCAACCAAGAGGAGGGAATCGATTACAACGAGGTATTTGCACCAGTAGCAAGGCTGGAAGCCATTAGGTTGTTTTTAGCTTTTGCCTCCTTCAAGGGCTTTAAGGTATATCAATTAGACGTTAAGAGTGCTTTCCTGTATGGGAAAGTGAAGGAGTTGGTGTATGTAGAACAACCGCCCGGATTTACAGATCCAAAATATCCTGAGAGAGTATATCGCTTAGATAAGGCTCTTTACGGATTACATCAGGCACCTAGGGCGTGGTATGAGACTCTATCCAACCATCTTTTAGAAAACGGCTTTGAGAGGGGTAGGATAGATAGTACTCTATTTGTGAAGAGAAAGGGAGATCACTTTATCTTGGTACAAGTGTACGTCGATGATATCATTTTTGGATCATCAGACGAACAGATGTGCAAAGATTTCGAGAAGGTTATGAAGTCTAAGTTCGAGATGAGTGCTATGGGAGAGTTGAATTTCTTTTTAGGGTTACAAGTTGACCAAAAGAAGGAAGGAATGTTTATCCATCAAACTAAGTATGTCTATGACATATTAGAACGGTTTGGGATGGAGGGAACTAAGTTGACTGCCCATTTCAGCACGCCGATTCAAGTGAATCACAATCTCGGGCCGGGTACTGAAAGTGATTCCGATGTGGATCCGACTTTATATCGGGCCATGATTGGGTCACTTATGTATTTAACTGCTTCAAGACCTGATATTATGTTTGCTGTTTGTATTTGTGCTAGGTTTCAAGCGAATCCGAAGGAGATGCATATGAAAGTTGTGAAGCGGATTCTACGATACCTCAAGTCGAAACCGAAGCTGGGACTTTGGTATCACGCGGAGGGAGATCTAGAGTTGGAGGCGTTCACGGATTCTGACTACGGAGGATGCAGCTTGACGCGCAAATCTACGACTGGAGGTTGTCAGTTCCTAGGAGGGAGATTGGTATCCTGGCAATGCAAGAAACAAACATCGGTAGCCGTGTCAACGTGCGAGGCCGAGTATGTTGCTGCTGGTAGTTGCTGTTCACAGGTTCTGTGGATACAACAACAATTGCGGGATTACGGTTTGGCTTATACTCAAACTCCAATTAGGATAGACAATCAATCTACAATTGCTATAACTAATAATCCAGTTAAACACAGTAAAACAAAGCACATAGACATAAGACATCATTTTATTCGTGATTGTGCTGAAAAGAACTTAATCAAACTGGTAAAGGTGGCAACTGAAGATAATAATGCTGATTTATTTACCAAAGCATTTGATAAGTCACGATTTGAGTATTTAATTCAACTTAATGGAATGCGCAACCCAGAGTAAATTGACCTTAGTAGTATTTTATTTCCTTTTATAGTTGTTATATTTCTTTCTTTTTTACAGTAGTCTGCTAATTTAGGTAAGTTTCTAATTTAGGAAAGTTTCTATTTTTAGTAAGTTAGTAGGTTAGCTTAGTTTACTGCTTTTTGCTATGAAAAACAAAAAAAAAAAAAAAAGAGAAAATTACAAAAATACAAAAAAAGAGAATATCAGAAAAGGAGTTTAAGTCTTAGATACATAGGTTCAAAGTGACGAAAATTAGCACCGTCGTGACAGACTCTAAGTGTTTAGGCTTTCACACATAATGCAACTAAATCCTAAGTGTTATACTTTATTTAGTTTGATGTGTTGGTAGGCATAATACATATAGGGAATCTCAAGGCTAATAAAATATTCTAGAAAAAGTCAAGCGTGTCACTAACATAGATGTATGACCAATCAGTCTTAATTTTTATGTACAAGACATACAAACTTTAAGTCTAAATGAGGTATGCAAACTTTCTGGGGATGTATGGCAACATCAAATACATCTGAAAATGGAAAGAATAGAAATATCATGAAAAACTGAGAGTCGAAAACATGCAACTCTGTTGTACGTAAGTACAGACCTGTTGTCTCTGTTTAGATTCGGGTTAGCAGACATGTCGCTTTGTTGTACGTCAGTACAGACCTGTCACCGCTATCTGCTAACTTTAAAAATAAACCTTAAGTCGAACTAAGACACTTTGTTGTATGAGAATACAGACCTGTGTCCGATGTTTGTCTTTTAAAGAAAGTTTGCAAATACCAACAAGTTAGAATTTTTGTCTGTGTGCCTTGATCATAAAAGTATGTCTATGTCTGAGTCACGTAAGATAATTTCCTGATAAATAAAAAGGCCAAGAGATATTCCGAAATGTAGAATGTTTAACAGGGTAAAATACCAACAATCGGCTAAGTGGGTATGTCACGACAAACAATCAAAGGAATTCAAAAATTCCTAAGTGTGAAAGTTTAAGTACTGAAAGTTAGTATCGGACATCGCTATCTGATTGAACCTTTCTTAGACTATACTCATCAAAAATATGTTGTTTGCTATTTAGCTTAGCTTGTAAATTTATTTTTATAACTTAAGTCTAGATTAAATTTTTTAGTCAAATTTTTATTTTATTTTATTTTATTTTATTTTTACCTTAGCTTATTTTATTTTAGTTTAGTTTAATTTTTACTTAGGTAAAAGGTCAAAAATTACTGAGGGTGCATTCGAAGTTGGATAAAATAAACATTGCGTGAAATATCTGTTGCTTAGGGTAAAAGAGTTGGCATAGTTTATCTGGTTACACAATACCGTAGAAAAAAGTTGGAAAAGTTGAATTTATTTCAAAATTTCCGAAATTTTTCTAAGTGTTGGTAATTTCGAATCTAAGACAGACTCGAATGTGAAGTATTTCGAATCTGTCAGTAGACTCGAATCTACACATAGACTCGAAGGTTGGTAGTATATATAGGTCAATAGTGAAGTCATTTATTACTTTACTGTTGTCGAATCTATACTCTCGAATCTATTCAGGCGATTTCGAATCTAATTTCTCGAGTCTACCGTATTGCTCCTAAACGACATTTTGTCGACTCTAAAGCTATTGTGTTCGATTCTACACTCATATCTAGGTATAATCAACCGGATTGTACAAGATTTTGGTAGTTTTATACATAATTTTGGGCTTAAACATCACTTTTTGAAGTTTTATTGGTCAAAATAGAGTTTTTGATAAATAACTAAGTTTGGACCTATAAAAGATCAAATTAAAGACATAAATCTATTATTAGAACCTAGTTGAACTAATGTATGTGATTTGCTAAGTTCAAAATGGTTAAAATTTTGGGTTTTTGTTGAAACCATGGCCGACGGGGTTTCGAGTCTGTTCCTGGACTTCGAATCTGTTCATGGGTTTCTCGAATCTGTCATTAGATTCGAGATGACCATGATTCTCGAATCTGTCCATTAGACTCGAAAAGGGACTCTTCGAATCTGTCCATTACACTCGAATATGGACACTTCGAATCTGTTACTTTCGAATCTGCACTTTATTTATTTTGTCTAATTTAAATTTTATTAAACTTGTGAAAATTTAATTGTGCTAGATTTTGTATTTGATAAAGTACAAAATAAAGCAAATTTGAATTTGAACAAGTTTATTGATTTTTAATGAATCTAATGGTTTTGTTTATTGTGCAGAAATGGCTATTCGAGCGTTTGTTCCTAAGCACAATATGGTGCTTCATCCGGATCATGACCTCCCCGAGGCGCAGGGATACAGGCAGATGCTTGAATTTCTTGTGGAATCTAGGATAGGATTTGCACTATCCCATAATGTTCAGCTCATATTACCTTATATTCGTCAATTTTACGATCATCTTCAAGTAGACTGCTCAGTCACTCCGACAGTGCTACGAACTCGCATTGCTGGACAACCGCTGGTATTTTCGGCGGATATGCTGCGTCAAGTGTTGCAGCTGGGCACTCAAGAAGAAGAGTCTGGACCGATCGAATTTCCTCTGAACATAAGGCAAGCGGCCTTTCAGAGAATGGGATATAGTCTAGACGTGTCGAAAGTGTCCTATATGAAGAGCGGCTTAATCGGGCAATGGAGATTTCTTGCTCATGTCTTCATGGTATGTTTTGCACCAAAGAAAGCCGGGTTTGACTACATAGTTGCGAAGATCCAGTCTGGGATAGTCGCGATAGTGTATAATCGACCATACAGTTTCTCGGAAATGTTTTTCTCCGAATTTGTTCACCAGATCACCGCTCCTGAAAATCAACAATTCCTGCTATATCCGCGGTTCATCATGATGTTGATCAGGCACTTCTTGCCAAATCTGCCGCCATCAAATGACGTTCAGAACGTAGCTATTATGGACAAAAGGATATTCGCTGATTGTTCCTCACATCGAGGAAGATTGGCTATTCCGATCGAGCGACCGTTGTTTGGAGCTGTTTTAGACAGGAACTTTGTGGCACCAAATAATGCCAACTGGGCAGGTGAAGTAGAAGTTCAGCCTCAACAGCAACAGCAACAGCAACAGCAACCGCATCAACAACAACAACAACGACGTGCACAGCCACAAAGGCGAAGACCAAGAGCTACTGCGAGTCAGACTCAGGCGTCTAGGCCTTCCATAAGTCAACAGCCAGAGGTACAGGAAGCAGGGCCTTCAAGTGCCGTTCCAGAATCCGAGCAAATAGCCCAAACTTTGGAAGAAATCTGGGCGTCTGGACCTCATGCCAATGAGGAAATAACTGCAGAGTTAGTTGATCAGTTGTTACAGCCTCCGGAAGGAGCAGAAGATGTGTTTAGGCAAGTTGAGGATTATGAGCCAGAGCAGGCTGACGACGTTTTGTCATCTTCAGCAACTGAGTCAGAAGAGATGGAGGAGGTAGAAGCTGAAGCTCCAGAGTCAAGGTCTGCCGTTCCTGAAGTTCAAATTGGAACTTATGGTTCGCGACTGATTATAAATGAAGGTAGTTCTAGGAGACGATTTGACAGGGAATTGGAGGAGTCGGATTTCGAAGAAGAAGAAGTTTCTCAACTTGTGACGAGGCAACGGGCCAAACGTCACAGGTTCATGCAAGGATCCTCTTCAGCTGCCGCAGAACAACCAGAAATCTCTCAACCTGAAATTCCTCAACCTCAACCTCAAGATACTCAAACCACCATACCACCATCACCACCTCGCGATGAACCATATATTCCATCGCCATTACTTCCAACTCCGTTACAGTCCATTCCATCAACCTCATCATCATACGCTGACAATCAAAGGTTTTTGCGCTTAAAAGATAGAGTTGACTTCCAGGAAATCCAAATCTTTAGGCTAACGAAGGCAATCGGTGAGCTTCAGAAGCATAACGCAGATATCGATAAGGAGAATGCCGATTTGAAGAAGATTGTGGAAAAGGTCCAGGAAGAAAACACGGAGTTAAAAACATTTGTTTGTGATCAGTCAGCAGAGATAAGGACGATGCGCTCCCTAATAGAGCAGTTAATGAAAAATTTACAGGCTCAGGGGGAGACGTCGTGCCGTGATCAGGAAGTACTGAGGCCGAGGGATGATGATGAAGACAACCAAGGCAATGATCCCAGCCCTAAAAGACAGAATGAGCCAGTAGATTTTTCTGCAGCTCAAGTTACACAAGTTCAGGGGGAGCCTAGTACAGAAGGAGGAGAGGGAGGAGCAGGAGGAGAAGCAGGTTCTTCAAAGACTTTAGATAGCGACATGATAGATGCGCTGAAAGATATTGAAGAAGAGCTAATGGATTTTGATTTTGAAGATGATATTGAAGAATTAGAAGAATTTGAAGAAGGAGAGTTTATTCCGGAAGAGATAGTTGATTGGCAACCGGAAGATGAAGTAATAGCTGATGAGGATGATGAAGCTGACGAAATAGTTGTACAGCAGAATCCTATCACTGACACTTATATGATAGATGGAGATAGAATGGTTGATATTGACATAGTGAATGCTGCCTTGAATCCTAAGTCATCGACTGAAGAACCAGCAAGAGAGCTAAGTAACGAAGAAAAAAGGAAGCTATGGTTCAGAGCCGAAGAGAAGGAGTTGGCAATAAGGAGATCAATGAAAGTGCCTGGTACAGGGAAGCTATCTGAGCGAATATTAAGTTGGTTCTTTGACAGAGATCTTCAACTTTTTATAATTAAAAGAAAAGACGGGCTTCAGTACTTAAGGCGAACTTTGAAAGCATTCAACACCCTTCCAAAGATTGAAATCACAGCGCTTGCATGGAAAGATCTGATAAATATTGGTGATGATCCTTATGCGAATGTGATTGAAAGAATAATAAGAAAGGAGGGAAGATCTAGGAAGTTTGAACGGTTGAGTCCAAGGGTCGGAAGAAGAGTCGAGGATAAGTCACGGATAGATCCTCTTACAGGCCGACCTTGGATGAGGATTCAGTACAAACCAGTGAAATGCCTGAGGAAGGTACCTCTGAAGAAAATGCCACAGAATGTTTTGCAAAATCTGAAGTGGTGGTATGCTGACACGGAAACTGGGGAAGCGGTTATGAAAGACTTAGAAGAAAAAGTTATTCTTAGAGTCTATGACCCGCTTCACCTGGTAAACCTATCTAAAGAAGACCTGCAGACTTTGTATAACTGTAAGATTTCCAGTGACGCACATATGGATGCTGAAGCCAGTAAGTATGAAAATGTGGTCAAGGTATGTGTTGAAAAAGGTCTGTATGCTGGTAGTGTTTTGAATCAATAAATAAACCAAATTCTTAAATCAAATGTGTAAATTATTAGAAGCTATCGTCAAGGGGGAGTCTGTTGGTACATCCCGTGTGACGATAGCAGTCTAAGTTGTCTTACATTGTGATTTAGCATATGTTTGGTATATATATTATGTATGATTGATTTTTATCAGTGTTTGTATGTTTGAACTTGATGTAACGTATTACAAGAAGTTCAAACATAAAGCTCAAAGATAAAATCAGTCATAAGGTAATATCATAAGTTTCAAACACTTAGTTGTTTATGTAAAAGGCTAGATTCGAATCACTTAAGGGGATACATTCGAATCTGAGATAGATTCGAATGAGACCATAGATTCGAAAATAGGTTAGATTCGAATCTGTCAGATGGACAGATTCGAATGGGCCTTAGGCCAGATTCGAGGTTGGCCCACAACAGACTCGAATCAGGGTCTATAATTAGGGATAGACTCGAATGATTAGCAGACTTTTTGCAGAATTCGTGAGGAATTGAGCATTAAGCGATCTCGAGTTTATCAGCTAGGTGAGTCCCGTTTCGGAGAGAATTAGTACGTAGGATCGTTCGTGTGTCGTTCGTTCAGCGTCTAATAGTCTCCGTGTTTCCGTTGGTTGAGAGTTGTCCGTCTAACCGTCAACGAGGATTCCGTACTCGTTAACGGATCCGCGTCTAGATAGATCTTGCATTGGTAGACCTTACAATTTATTTTTTAAAATAAATATATATTTATTTTTAAAAGTTATTTCTATTTATATACTTAATTAGTTAATGTATGTTTTTTATGTATTCAGTAATTTATTAAAGATATATAAATTGTTAAACTAATATATTTTTATCAAGGGAAATTTACGTAAAAAATCCTAAAGTTTGACCATTTTGTGATTAAAACCCCTAACCATTTTTTGTTGCACAAAAAACCTCTAACCGGTAAAATCTTTTGAAATTAGGACGTTACCTGTTATAATAGGTTGCTATGCTTACATTGCACACTAAGTGGCGTCCACATGGCAAACCCGACTTACGTGGTTCCTACGTGGCACTACATGTATAATTCTTAAACTGTTTGCATAAGACCCCCAAAATTGGTGACTTTTTCGATTAAAACCCTTAACTATTTTTTTTTTCTAACCTCTAACCAACAATCATATATACCGTTTCTCTTCTCCTCTACCTCCGGCAACTCCGATTATTCTATCATCTCTTTATGTTCGGTGCTGTTTATTTTATGTATATATGTTCGATTAACTTTTGTCGTTTAATCTTGAATTTTAACTTCAATTGTGCCAATGGAATCGATTTCATTTTGTAATCACGAGTTGCATTTTTAGGTTCAGTTTTATGTTCAATTTCGTTTGTTTATGTTCCATTTCAGTTTCTGAATATGATCATCCAGAGCTAGAAGGTTCGCTAGAACCTAGAGGGTGTAGATTTCGTTGGGAAACAAATTCTTTGTTTAATAAATAAAATTTTAATAAATATCCATGTCATCAAAATACAATAAGTGAAGACTCAATTTTAATTTTCTTTTTTGATTGGAGGTTAGATGAAAATTGATTTGGGGTTTTAATTGGAAAAACTAAACAAGTTGGGGGGTTTTTTACGTAAAAATCTATTTAAAAAGTTTACACGTCATCAAGTTGCAACCGGTTTAGCCGGTTGCAAGTCAGATTTTTTTAAAACAACCCAAAGTTACAAAGTTTTAACCGGTTGGAGGTTTTTTGTGCAATGAAAAATGGTTGGGGGTTTTAATCGCAAAAATGATCAAACTTAGAGGTTTTTTGCGCAATTTCCCTTTTTATCAATTATACTTTTTCATCAAATAATTTCATTACGTTAATAAAATTTGATGTTATGTAAGTTTTGATTTAAATATACTAATTCATTACGTAAATAAATAATGATTTATATCTACTAATTTATTTATTATTTAAATATTTTGTTACGTGAATACGTTTTGACTTAAATTTATAATTTTTTTGTTTCAAATATTTTGTTATGTCAGTACATTTTGATTTTAATTTAACATTTCATTCGTTTTGATTTATAGTTTTACTATGTTAATACTTAAGTGAAAATGAACAAAATATTTAAGTGAAAACAAATAAAATGTACTGATGTACAAAAATCGTAAATCAAAACCATCAATATATTATATTTAAATCAAAACGTATTGGCCTAACAAAATAATCAAATTTAAATAAACAAAATACTAAATTTAAATCAAATCGTATTAACGTAACAAAATATTTAAATCAATAGTCATAAAGTATTGATATAATTTGAAACGTATTAATCAAACAAAATATTTAATTTAAAACGAATAATAACCTAAATTTATATATTTTTCATAAAAATCATCATTAAATCCATATATGTTAAGGTAATAAAAATAGTTAAATGAGAAAGTATAAATATAAAAATACACAAATAGGTTAACAAATGAAATATATAAATTGAATACATAAAAGAGGCGTATTTTACTAAAATTAGACTATAAACAAAAATAAATTCTAATAAATAAATATAAATTTATTTTAAAAAAAGGTATACACAATCAACATATTTAATAAAGAATGAAATCATAAATTGTTAAATTAATATTTCAAATTTAACAGAAAAAAAAATTAGGAAAAAGATCAAAATTGAAATTAAATTAAATAGTGGATGGACTAAACTTGTAATTGAGAAAATAGTAAAATTGATATTTTTAAAAAGTTTTGTATAGAAGGACTGTTCTGCAAGTAAAAAGTGGTTTGAGGGACCACCACTACAACTTTAAGGGGGCGTTTGGTTCGCGAATTTCCTGGGATTCACTAGGATTTGCATTTAAAATCCTGTGTTTGGTTCGCAGATTTCAGTAAGGATTTAAAATCCCAGGATTCCTTAAATCCCTCCCTTCTTTGTTATTTAAAATCCCAGCCTCCCCCCTAGGATTTTAAATCCCAGTTACTTTGTATCTTTCAGATTAGCAAATTTTTTCTATAAGATAATGCAAATTCTTTGACAAAATCCTGACAAATGCAAATGCTGCATAATGCAAATACTTTGACAAAATGCAAATCCCAAGGGAAAAAATCTGCGAACCAAACGCCCCCTAAGAGTTGAGAGACTGTTTTTATAATTTTAAACAAATCACAAGAACCATTTTTATAATTTACTCTATAACTAATCAATTTTATGTCACACTCTACTTAAATTCAATTGATAATTTTAGTGACTACAAATAACATATAAATGTTATTAATCATAAATATATATATGTGAAATAATTAATAATTCATTAATAAAATGTTAACCTAAAGTTGGGTTCTAATTATATAATTATAATATTAAACGCTATTTAATTTAGGGAGAATTTCATATACGTCCCTCTAAAACTTTAAAACTTCATAATATCATATATATCCAACCCAAAATTTTTTTTCATATATGTTCTTCTAAAACTTTATAATATCATATTTATCCAATTTAAAACTTTAATATCATATATATACCCTTTAAAACTTTTAAATATATCAAATATATCCAAATTATTTATTTATTCTTTTTATTACTTTAAAGCTCATAATAAATATTCATGATTAAGGAAATGATCAATCTACCATTTTTATTTTTTATTTTCATAATATCGTATTTACTCAATTCAAAACTTTAATATCATACCCGTTGAAACTTTTAAATATATCAAATATATCCAAATTATTTATTTATTCTTTGTTATTACGTTAAAACTCATAATAAACATTCATTATTTATGGGAGAATTTCATATAATAGAGTCTTAAAGTAATAAAAAAGAATAAACAAACAATTTGGATATACTTTATATATTTAAAAGTTTCAACTGTAATAATCTATACTATATAAAATAAGAAAACCACTTGGAGTTTCTGGACCATTGGATGAAAAGAAATCAATGGTCCAGATTAACGACAACTCATATTTATTTATAAAATGTCTATTATACCCTTAATTAAAATCAATAATTATACCTATGCCATTTTTTTAATTCATTTTCCAAATTTACTACCTTAACTTAATTACATTAAATTTTGATTTTAATTTTTTTATTAATGAATTAATATTAAATTACTATTTACCTAAAATAAATATGTGTCATTATTATCCTTAATGATCATAGAAATTCAAATGTTAAAATTTGGATTTAAAAGTAGAAGTGTAGTAAATAAAGTTAAAATTTTTTGTTAATTATTTTGCTAACAAGATTTAAAATTTAATTGATAAAACTTCAATTGTGAATATGATAAATTTTGATTTTTGATTTTTAGATATTCCATTTTTATATTTTATCATTTTCAAAATATACACACATTCACATAATTGAAGTTTTTTGTTTCTTACATTGATATTTCATATTTGAAGTTATAAAAATTAAAAGAAACATTTTTTGCAAACACATATTATCTGTTTTTAATAACACAATATAATAATATTTTTTATTTAATATCAAACAACTAAGTATTTTTTATCTTTAATTTAACTAGCTTTCAAATTTTTTTATTTTAATTATATATAAATTTTATAATAATTTATTAAAATATAGAAAAATATGTATTTTCTAAAACAAGCCATGTAATACATGGATTGATTAACCTATATATTATGATAAAACAAAACAATTCATGTCATATGTCACTTCTACAAATAAAATTTTATTTTTCCACCTCTTTTTCCAAATTTAACACCTTAACTTAATTGCCTTAAATTTTGACTTTATTTTTTTTTCATTAAAATAAATTAGATTTTGTAACATTTAAAATTAATGTTTACCTAAAATAAATATCTATCATTATTATCCATAATAATCATAATTAGATCCAGATGTAAAAATTTGAATTAGTTGTGGAAATTATTATTATTATGTATAATAAAGGAAAACATCAAATGTCACGTGTCACTTGTACGTTTACCAAAAAGATAATTACAACTTATAAAAAATAAAAGATATACAATTTAATATTTTTAGAAAAGATAAATATACTCTATTTTTTAATTTGTAAATAATAAAAAATAAACACAATTATTATTTTTGTATGTTTTTATTTTTACTCATATACATTTTATATAAATAAATTTAATTAAAAATATCTACGTAATACGTGGGTTATAAAGTAGTATAATATAATTTAATCTAAAATTCTCCTAACGTAGGAGAGAATTTCATATGATATATGTTTACTATGAGTTTTAAAGTAATAAAAAAAGAATAAATACTTAATTTGGATATATTTGATATATTTAAAAGTTTAATCGGACATATATGATATTAAAGTTTTAAATTGGGTAAATACGATATTATGAAGTTTAAGAAATAAAAAGGATAGATTGGTCATTTCTTTATAATTAATATTTATTATGAATTTAAAAGTAATAAAAAAGAATAAATAAATAATTTGGATTTGATATATTTAAAAGTTTTAAAGGGTATCGATGATATTAAAGTTTTAAATTGGGTAAATATGATATTATGAAATTTTAGAAGGACATATATGAAATTCTTTTTTTGGGTTAGGTATATATGATATTATAAAGTTTTAGAAAGACATATATGAAATTCTCCATTTAATTTAAATCTAGAGTAAATTATATAAATGGTCCCTATGGTTTGCATAAAACTATGGATACGGTCCCTGTAGTTTCAATTTTGCATAAACAGTCCTTATTATCACTGTTTACTTGCAAAAATGGTCCCTCTGCCGTTAACTTTAACAAACAAGAGGTTAAATCTTTTAAAATGACCATTTTACCCTTTTCTTTGATAACATTTTGGTCCCTCAAGTTTGTAGTTCATTTTAGTTTTGGTCCCTCAAGTAAATTTTTTTATTTAACTCTTTTATTATTATTATTATTATTATTATTAGGGTAAATTACAATTTTCGTCCCTGTGCTTATATAAAAATTATGGTTACCGTCCTTTTCAAGATAAAATTACAATGACAGTACTTATAGTTGGCGTTTTGTTATGTTTTTGGTCCCTTTATCCAAATTTTTTTAAAAAATGACAATTTTACCCTTTCTTTTTATTTCAATTTTGGTCACTTATCAAAATATTCTTTAATATTTCATTTCCTTAATGATTTATTATTCTTTTTATTATTTATTTAATATATTCTTCTTATTATTACTATTAAAATTTAAATGAAACAATAAATTATTTAACATGTTTTATTTTCATTATTTATTTAACATTAGTATTACTAGCATTATTATTATTTTATTATAGTTTAAGTATTTACATGAATAAGTAGTAGTAATTGAAAATAACTTATATATGCCTAAATTTAATATATTGTATTGTTGTTAATTATTGTTATTATTTCATAAAGTTAATATTCATATAAATTACAAATGTCCAATGTATTAATCCATCATGCATAACAAAAACAACATATGAATTTATAAAAAAATTAATAAAATAATTTAATTTATACATATACTATGTCCAATTATTATATTTTGTTAAGTTTAACTACCTTTAAACATATGCAATCTATATACATACAAAATTTTTAGTTTCAAAAAAAATTATATATTTCATCAAAACGTTATATATATATATATATATATTATATGTATATTATATGTATATATATACATATACATACTTGTATGTATGTATTCTAAATAAAATCAAAATATATTCACTTAACAAAATAAATAATTAAAGATAAGTAAGTATTTTTATGAGTAATATATAATATTAAAATAGATAAATAAATTAAATATATATTAATAATTGTAAGTTTTAAAAAAGAAAAGTAATAAAAATTTTAAAAATAAATGTATATATAGTTGAATAAATATTTGAACTTAATTGTAATATTAATAATAATACAATCTAGACTAAATTACATAAATGGTCCCTGTGGTTTATATAAAATTACGGTTTTAGTCCCTGAAAGAATTTTTTTACACCAGCAGTCCCTAAAATCAAAAGGTTGTAACATTTTGGTCCCTGAAACTAATGACCGTTAACTTGAGCCGTTAGTTTCAGGGGCATTTTTGTCTTTTTGACTTTCAATGACCATTTATGTAATTTTCAAACTTTCAGGGACCATTTATGAAATTTTCATACTTTTCATATATATATTTATCATTTCTTTCTTTTTTATAATTTAATTATCAAATATAACATTTTATTTTTTTATTCCTTTTGCTTTAATCATTAATTTTCATTTGTATGTTTATTGTTATTATTAATGTTATTTTTGTTTTATACATTACTATAATTATTTATTTAAGATTATTATATGATATACCTGGTTCATTTTTTTTCAATTATTTATTGAGAATCCAAATATTTCTTTATTGTTTTTTTCATTTAAGAAAAATAAAAATAAAAACTAGTTGTAGTTTTTCATTCGAAAAATCTAAAATCGAAATGCTTTATTTCTTTTCTCCATTCAAAAAAATTCAAAATGACAACGTGTTCAAACTTTTTTTGTTTGGACTAAGAATATAATCAAAATGCTTCGTAGTTTACTCATTGCAAATACTTAATAAAATTTTTTAATTCTAAAGGGTTTGAAAAAATCAAGAATTGGAATGGTTCATCGCTTTTTAGTCAAATAAATTATATCCAAAATGGTTTGTTGTTTTTATTGAAAAAATTGAAATTGTATTGATTTTTAATCTACGTTTAATTAAAAATCAGAAATTTATTCTTTTGTTTGAAAAAATCAAAAATCATAACGGTTTACCCTTTTTTGATCAAAAAAATTAAAATCAAAATGGTTCGTCATCAAAATCAAGATGGTTATCGTTGTTTAAAAAAAAATTAAAAATTCATAATGGTTCATCATTTTTTAATTTAAAAAAAGTAAAAATGGAAATGGTTCATTACAATGGTTCATCATTTTTTATTAAACAACGATAAAAAAAATTTACGAACCACTCCAATATTGTTTTTTGGATTAAATAAACAATGAACCATTTCGATAATTTTTTTGATCAAAAAATGATAAACCATTATAATTTTTGATTTTTTTAAACAACGATAACCATCTTGTATTAATTTTTTTTTATCAAAAAAAGTGACGAACCATTTTGATTTTAATTTTTTTGATCAAAAAACGGTAAACCATTATGATTTTTGATTTTTTTTCAAACAAAA
The DNA here is from genome assembly GCA_020465985.1 of Centrapalus pauciflorus. Lineage (NCBI taxonomy): Eukaryota > Viridiplantae > Streptophyta > Magnoliopsida > Asterales > Asteraceae > Centrapalus > Centrapalus pauciflorus. Next base: position 16,035 of record JAANYP010005919.1, read on the forward strand.
TAACCATTCTGATTTATAATTAAACGTGGATAAAAAATCGATTCGATTTCAAACTTTTCAATAAAAAAACAAACCATTTGGAATTTTATTTATCTGACTAAAAAGCAACGAACCATTCTAATTCTTGCTTTTTTCAAACCATTTAGAATTAAAAAATTTTATTAAGTATTTGCAAATGAAGAAACTACGAAGCATTTTGATCATATTCTTTTTCCAAACGAAGATAGCTTCAACAAGTTTTGTTATTTTGAATTTTTTTGAATGGAGAAAAGAAATATATCATTTTGATTTTAGCTTTTCCGAATGAAAAAAACTACAACTAGTTTTTATTTTTAATTTTCTTAAATGAAAAAATTAATTGAAAAAAAATGAACCAGATATATCATATAATAATCTTAAATAAATAATTATAGTAATATAAAAAAAATAACAGTAAACAATAAACATACAAATAAAAATTAATGATTAAACAAAAGGAATAAAAAATAAAATGTTATATTTGGATAATTAAATTATAAAAAAGAAAGAAATGATAAATATATATATGAAAAGTATGAAAATTTCATAAATGGTCCCTGAAAGTTTGAAACTTACATAAATGGTCCTTGAAAGTCAAAAAGACAAAAATGCCCTTGAAACTAACGGCTCAAGTTAACGGCCGTTAGTTTCAGGGACCAAAATGTTACAACTTTTCAATTTTAGGGACTGCTGGTGTAATAAAATTCTTTCAGGGACTAAAACTGTAATTCCATACAAACCACAGGGACCATTTATGTAATTTAGTCTACAATTTATTAATACACAAGTCCATATATGTAAAAATTATTTTAATTAATTTCTTATAATAATTAATAATAAAAGATAAATCAAATAAATAATAATAGTAAAATAAAACATATTAAAAATAATACTTTAATTAAATTGTAACAATATGAAAAAAACCAAGTATCAAATAAATAATAATAAGATAATAGTAATTAAAGTAAGATAAAAAACAAAGTAAATAGTTAGGGACCAAAAGTGAAATATAATTAAAAGGGCAAAATGGTCATTTTTAAAAAAATTATTGGTCAAAGGACTAAAAGCATAACAAAACGACAACCATATATACTGAAATTGTAATTTCGACGTAAAAAGGATCATAACCATAATTTATATATAACCACAGGGACGAAAATTGTAATTTACCATTATTATTATTATTATAACTATTATTATTATTTTAACTTTTTACATATTAAATTTTTTTGTTTATTGAGTTTCCTATATTTTAATATATTTTATAATTTAAATTACAAACTTAATTATTTCTTTTTATTATAAACAATTGTATCAAATTATAATCCATTTCTCTTTTTAGCCTTTTCAAATGAAAACTACAAACATTTTATATTGTAGTTTCCAAACCAAAAAAATTTGAACCTAAGTTTTTATTTGTTTTTTCAAACGAAAAGAAGTTAAACCATACATGTTTTAAGTTTTTTTATTTTAAAACGTAAAAATCTACGAAGACCAACGATCTTTATGTTAGAAGGGAAGGTGCAGATGAAGTGGGCCTCTGGCCACACTACCAACCCTCGCTACAATCCGTTTTTTATTTTTTTTCTGCACCAAAAATTCAACCCATTCCGATTTTTTGTTTTGGAAAACGAAAATAAACATAAACAATTCTGTTTATTAGTTTTTGCAAACGAAAAAACCACGAATAATTTTGATTTTCAGTTATTCTAAACAAAAATCAATTTATTTTTCTAGTTTTTCAACCAAACCATTACCTTTTATTTTTTCTCCGAACGAAAAACTACGAACCATTATGCTTTAAAGTTGTTTAAAAAAATGAAATAGTGTGTAACATTTTTGTTTGGAAAAACTAAAAAAATGAAATGGTTTTTAATTTTTTACTATTGAAAAAAGTTTAAAACGTAATGATTAGAATAACATAAAAATCGAACAAAAATAGACTCATTTTGATTTTTTAGTTTTTTCCAAACATACAAAATAAGAGTTTTCAAAAAATGAAATAGTCTATTTATTTGTTCGGTTTTTATGTTATTCTAATCATTACGTTTTTAACTTTTTTCAATCGTAAAAAACTACAAACCATTTCATTTTTTTTTCCGAACAAAAATGCTACACACTATTTCTTTTTTTTTAAAAAAAACTTTAAAACGTAATGGTTCGTAGTTTTTCGTTCGGACAAAAAAATTAAAAGGTAATGGTTTGGTTCGAAAAACTAGAAAAATAAAATGATTTTTTTTGTTTGGAAAAACTGAAAATGAGAATTATGCGTAGTTTTTTTCGTTTGCAAAAATTAATAACAGAATTGTTTGTATTTACTTTCGTTTTCCAAAACATAAAATCGGAATAGGTTGAATCTTTTGGCGTAGAAAAAATAAAAAACGGATTGGTTTTTGTAGTTTTTTACGTTTAGAAAATGAAAAAAAAATTAAACATGAATGGTTTTTTTCGTTTGAAAAAAGAAATAAAAGCTTATGATTCAAATTTTTTTGGTTTGAAAAACAACAATATAAAATATTTGTATTTTTTCATTCGAAAAACTTAAAAAACGAAATGGATTCTAATTTGATACTATTGTTTATAATAAAAAAATTAATAAGTTTGTAATTTAAACTAAATAATATATTAAAATATAAGAAACTTAATAAACAAATAAATTAATATGTAAAAAGTTAAATCAATAATAAATAATAAATAATAAATAATAATAATAATAATAATAACAATTTTTATAATAATGATGATAATAATAATAATGATAATAATAATAATAATAAAATAGTTAAATAAAAAAATTTCATTGAGGGACCAAAACTAAAATGAAATACAAAATTGAGGGACCAAAAAGTTATCAAAGAAAAGGAAAAAATGGTCATTATAAAATATTTAACCATTTGATTGTTAAAGTTAACGGCAGAGAGATCAATTTTACAAGTAAACAGTGATAATAAGGACCGTTTATGCAAAATTGAAACCACAGGGACCGTATCCAAAGTTTTATGCAAACCACAGAGACCATTTCTGTAATTTACTCTTAAATCTATTTGTTCCAACTATCTATATATTAGGTTGTGGGTCGGGTCGGGTCCATGACCCGGGACCCATTCCTTTTTTCTCCTTTTGTCTCGCACACCACGCACAGTCGCACACACAAACACATGTTCACCTTCTCTCTCTCTCTCTTCTTTCTCTACCCTCTGCTCTCTGTCTCTCCGGCCGCCGGCGACCGCAGCCACCGCTCCTCACCGGCGCACCAACAACCCCCTCGACTCCTCTGTTTAATACATCTTCCTCGTCCCTCCCTCACTCTGCCTCTCTCGCTCTCGCACTCGCACACCACAACGCAGTGGCCTAAACCCTAGCGCCGCAGCCGCACAACACCACCGCCACCGCTCGGCCACTCACACTCTCACCCTTCCACGATATTCGCCTCAACGCTCATCTCTCTCTCGGCTACCGCAACCAGGGCCATTGCGGCCGTTCCTGGTGCAGCGCCGCCGGTCAGAAACCGCAACCATCAGCGCGGCTCAAACCCAATATCGGATAGGTTTATTATCCTGTGTTCTATATTTAATTTGTTTCTGATTTTCCAAATAAAACTCTTTAGGACAAATAATAATCAGTGCGTATTTTAGGTAGTGAATATAGAATACCTTGCTTGAAGAAATATGAATCGTTGCTTGCTTTCAAGCGGATTCAATGATGCGTTCTTTTAACAAATGTTTCAGCCCCATATTGACCATGTCATTAGCTTTTCAACAAATTGATTATTCTTACACATTTGCAACTGACTTTTATTCAAAGCTTGCATTTTTGTTAATTCAAAAAAAAAAAAAAAAGAAAAGTAAATAGCCATCAATTTCAAGAATAAAAAGGTTACAAATGACCATAATAGTAAAAAAAATGGAAGTGATAAAACAATGGAATAATCATATATTATTTTCTTAGTCATTGTGATGAGAAGCTACAAACACAGCCTTTGTCCAATAGAAGGGTAGGAGTGAAAGGAACCAAGGTGGAGTTATAAAAGAAGAATCGATTACTGGATCCGGTTTTTTTAAACTTTTCAACACACAACACCGTCGTATATATATTTTTCAATCCGTTCCATCCAGTTCTTTCTAGCGCCATACACAATCGAATCCGGTTTCTCACCTTTGATTTCAATCTGTATTCTTTACTTCTCGCCGAAAATGGTAACACCCTCAAATCCTCAATTATCACATCCTCAACCCTTTTTAACCCCTGTTCCACGCCGACTTCCCCCTTTCAATTTCATTCCATAATGAGATTGCCTCAATCTTCACAACATTAATAGAAAATACCCACTTTGACATTTCTTAGAAGACGCTAACTTTCTATTTATTTTCTTTCTAAACTTTCAGATTTATTATTTGTTCCTCATTCGTTGATATAATCGACATCATATCACTTACGGTGGATTAAGTATCTGGATGTTGATTTATTTGTATTTGTATTTGTGTATGTGATTTGTTGTTTATTGTTTGTTCCGCCGTTCAACCCTCTGTCTTCTCTTCTGATTCTGTCACCGATCATGAAGGTGTTCGTTAGGAAAACTAACCGAGAACTGCTTGTTCTCGTTGTGGAACCCACTTTACGATCAAGAAACTCAAGATTATCTCTAGTTACAGAGATATTACAACCACATTGGAACTTTCAGATGGGAAGAAATTGATGTTAAAGACGAATTTAACACGCAAATCGTCTCTGAATGCTCATGGATATGACAAAATCCGGATAGAGGGTTAAAATAGGGTTTCAGGGATTCCCAAGAAGGCTTTTAATCTTTATTATGCTGGTCATCAACTAGAAGATGATCGAACAATTTTAGAGTATAATATTATTGAAGAGTCAACCATTCGTTTTCAAAACGAAATACGTATCAACGTGCAACCGTCAATTGGAGAGCTTTTTTACATGGGCGTATGCTGGGAGTCCACCGTTAATAACATCAAGAAAGAGATTTCTAAGATTAAGTTGCATCCGATTCGATCTCAAACTCTTTGTTTTAGTGAGGTTGTCTTGTCTGGTCGGAAAACTCTAAGCCATTATGTCATACGGTCTGATTATTCAGAATGGTTAAGATCAATTTTGAATAATCAGACCGTATGACATAATGGCTTAGAGTTTTCCGACCAGACAAGACGACCTCACCAAAACAAAGAGTTTGAGATCGAATCGGATGTAACTTAATCTTAGAAATCTCTTTCTTGATGTCATTAACGGTGGCATATGCCCATGTAAAAGGGCTCTCCAATAGACGGTTGCACGTTGATACGTATTTTGTTTTGAAAACGAATGGTAGACTCTTCAATGATATTATATTCTAAAATTGTTCGATCATCTTCTAGTTGATGACTAGCATAATAAAGATTAAAAGTCTTCTTGGGAATCCCTGAAACCCTATTTTAACGCTCTATCCGGATTTTGTCATATCCATGAGCATTCAGAGACGATTTTTGAGTTAAATTCGTCTTTAGTTCCAGTTTCTTCCCATCTGAAAGTTCTAACGTGGTAGTAATTTCTCTGTAACTAGAGATGATTTTCTTGATTGTAAACGTTGGCTACACAGAGAGAACTACTTGTTCTCTGTTAGTTTTCCTAACGAACACCTTCATGATCGGTGACAGAGGCAGACGAAGATACAGAAGGTGGAACGACGGAAAAATAAAGAGGAGACAGAGGGTTGAACAACGGAAAAGTGGGTTCCACAACGAGAACAAGCAGTTCTCGGTTAATTTTCCTAATGAACACCTTCATGATTGATGTCCGGTGCAGAAGAAGAGGGTTGAACAACGGAAAAAACAGAAGGTTGAATGGCGGAAGAGACAATGGATTGAATGTCAGTCGAACCTCTAGGTAACCATGGGGTAAGGTACATCTACGGTAGAACGACTGAATTTTAGTGATGATCATTTCTTCATTCTAGTGATCCTGATGAAGTAAGTTCATTTCTGATTCAACTATCTTATGTTGCTTTTTGACTACTTGCATATAACCGGGATACATACATGGGATTATTTATATCATCTTGGAAGCAACAAATTCTACTCTCCAAAGATTGACAAATTCTATAAGGGAAAATGTCATCAATAGCTTTGAACTTTCGACTTTGTACCCGTTTATGTAGTGAACTTTTTTTTGTGCATATTTGGTAATCAAAGTTTCAAATTTGTTCCAATTTGGTAGTTGGCATATCAGTTAACCGGTTGCTTCCGGTTTCGATGCCTATGTGGACAATTTTTTAATGTATTATACCCGTTTTTATCTATGTGGCAACCCATTTTTTAAAATCATCCGGTTATAAATCCGGTTCATTTTTCATACGATCGATCCAACTTGTAAGAACCGGGTAATAAAACCGAGTGATTTTAAAAAACGGGTTGCTACATAGATAAAACCGGGTATAATATAAAAATGGGTAGCCACGTTTTTAAAAAATTGTCCACGTAGGCATCGAAACCGGAAGCAACCGGTTTAACAGGTACGCCAACTACTAAATTGGAACAATTTTGAAACTTTGACTACCAAACGTGCACAAAAAAAAATTCACTACATAAATGTGTACAAAGTCGAAAGTTCAGAGCTATTTGATATCATTTTCCCATTCTATAATGGCACTTTGTTTTGGGTTTTAGGTTATCAGATGGGGTGGAAAAGATATGGAGCAATATGGGATTTATTAATAACTTGGGTTGTAATTTCTTCCGGCATATCATCACAATTCACAATTGAACCTATGCTAAATCATGATGTTCCTAATTAATTTGTGATTTTCATATTTGCTTGATGCTTTTATATATGCTGCAGATGGTTTCAAAGGCTCTATAAATCCACAAGAAATGTAAACAACATTGCAACAGAAACGTAAACAACATTGTAAATACTGATTTGGACAGACAACTACAGCCAAAAACAGGTACAATGTTGCAGCAGAACAGGATCCTGTGTAGGGTCAAACCCTGAGTTAGTATCTATTTTAGCTAAAATTTTAATTATGGAATATATTTGGACTTTTGAATCACCTTATTTGGAACTTGCATGACTAGGACACGACTAAAACAGGAAATCCTTGTAATGGAATATGTTTTCTTCGATTTTGCAGTTTTAGCTTCTTTTACTCTACATTCCATCTACACAAGCTCTGGTGGCATTGTATGTGTTTGGAGGACTAACATAACTAATTGTTGTGTATAGGTGTAAAGCCTTTTGGGACTCGAGATCACGTAAAAGGTAGTTCGGTCCATCCTGGTGAATACTCAGGTGACCTTTTACGCGGTTTATGCTTTTTAAGGTGCGTAAATTTCATCCCTTTCTTTTACATGAATTTGAAACAAGAGTGTAGCATTAATGTTTAAAGAATTTAGAATAACATGGATCAAAGTAGAGTTCTAGAAGTGTCTACATGGATGTGTTTTGTTTTTTGGAGTATGGACACAAATTATAGTGTTGATAACCCTTTGAAGTGTCAATCATGCAATTGTTAAAGTATCAATCATGCAATTCATCTCTCTCTCTCTCTCTCTCTCTCTCTCTCTCTCTGTGTGTGTGTGTGTGTGTACAGAATCGGATTCAAATGAGTATCACATCTTTCGTAGGTTACCAGGGGTACCATTCAAAACGATATTTCTTTAAATTTTTTTTTTTTTGCATAAAAATGTACAAAATAGCATTATAAGTTAATTTAAATTAATATCATAAGTTTTTATTAAGTAAAATTACAAAAAAAAGTATTGTGAATGAATGAGTTTTTATCATTTATTCACATGATTGTTTTTGTAATTTTACTTGACATTAACTTATAATGTTATTTTACACGTTTTCATATTTGATTTTTAGTTTCATCCGGCTAGGAAGCGGCGGATAACCAACCACCCCATCTTCATCTTTCATATATGATTTCTCTTTTCATCTAACTTTTCATCTAAATCTAAAATATAATTTAAACTTTATTTTGAAAGATTTACGATCAAATCTTGCATATAATAAATCACAATGTAACATTATATTCTTGTTTTTTAATAGCAGTTCTACCATTTAATAATCAATTTTCAGATTATTTCTTAAACCCGTCTAAAACCCACTTTGTACCTTAAACAATGGTGATAGAGTTTGGAATGAAGAAGATGAGTATATGGGCTTGTTGTAATCTTATTTTGATTTTATTATTGTGATATTTGAATGATTATTTCAATGTTTACGGAAAAAGAAGAAAAACATGGAGTTCTAAACTTTAAACTAAGGAGATGATGGTTGAACTAATGGATTTAAAGTCTTTGTTTTTTCAAGTTGTTAACATTTATAAACTTCACTAAGATGATTCATATAATCAACAGATTTTATTGACGAGAATAGGATGGGTTACCTTAGTAAATGGAAGAACTTAAGTGAAGGAGACGAAGTTCTTTCTTCATGGCCAAAGCTCCAGCACCAAATTTCTCACTCCAGAATGTATTTTATTAAGTAATGCTACTGATTTTTCAATGTAGCAGTGAATGAAATGGTTGATATTTAATAGATAGTCAATTGGTCAAGGAACAAAAGGGAGACATGATCGTCAAAGCAAATGAAGTCATTGGTGAGCTGTGAGGATGAGAATGTTATGGATTCGAGCTCCATTTCCCTCTCGGTACTTTAGATCTTTCTCTAAAACGTTTCCCATCCCTCTTTCCTTTGTTCCGTCGGGTCATGGGTGTAAGGATGATGGTGTCTATGTACTTGTTGTTCTCAAATGAGACAAATCAGATATTTTTTAATACTGGTTTAAGTTACCAACTTCAAACCGACATTTGTCAATATTATAATCTTTTCTCATTATTTTTACTAGAATTCATTTATGATGTTATAAGTGTCAAACTAATTATATTTTAATGTCTATAGTCTCTAACATGTCATTGAACTTCAATTTTCTCAATTGCAGTTAACTTACATTTTTTAGATTTTAAATACTTTAAATGATTCAACACACTAAATATATAATTGAAATTTTGGAATGTTAGACACACATCATATATGATTTATATAATTCACAACCAATTAATTTCACTACTTGAGCGCATAATGAGAATAAAATAATCACTTAAACGTGAGAAAATATGGGTATAAAAACCGGAAACGAACTTGGAATCACTTGGATGTTTTTTGTGATTGTTTATTTCACTTTTTAATAGCAATAATTCCCCATATCCGGGCATTCAAATTTTGTTATGGAATTATCCACCGCCAGGGGCTCCACCCTTTGAACCCCGGAATGGGGCGCAAAGCCGTTGAACCCCCCTTAACGTCCGAGTCTTAACTTTGTCCAAACTTATACGAATGTGCATTCCGTACCTAAAATCAACAAAGACCAATAAATTTGGTCAATAAATTACACTAAAATAACAACATAAACACGATCAAACTTTCCACCACATGTAGCAATGCTTTCATTAAGTTGTAAACATACACCATTTTTGGACAAACGCTTATAAACAGCAACAGCAGTTGCTGATCTTTTAATACGATTACAGTTTAGAAAATGTAACATTAAAATATGTCGTATAGTCATATTTTATTAATAATTCATGAAAAATCAAAAAATATATATTAAAATGAATAGCGTGTCCTATTTCTTTGCTATTTTTTCCACCACATAGTTTTGTTATAAGAATCGTAGATTTGGGTTTTTTCAAAGTTCGAAGTCCAAACCAAAGACCCAATATAAACAATATTCTGTTCCTCTGCAAATAAGATGAGTTTACTTGTCCAAATTATATTAATTAATATCTATCTATACTATTAAAAGAGTAACTATACTCATTTATGGTGAAGCCACGTGTCGTCACCATGAATCGACCTGTCTAAATATTTCTTAAATCACCGTAATTGAATTCGAGGATGTTACATATATTTAGAAATATACAAAATTAATAGGTCATAATAAATAATAATATCACCTTATATACTTTTGTTTAAAAAATAATATTTATATCTTTATCTTTTTATTTAATATATTTTATATATATTAAAAATATCCGCGTAATACGCGGGTAATAAACTAGTAATACATTTAATGTCTTCAAAGTAATAAAAAGGTTTAATTAAAATCAAGAAGAGTATTGAAGGGGTTAATATCATATGTTAGATTGATTAATGAGATAATTACTAAAATAGCAAAATCTCACACCTTTATTCACTTTTTAGCCATTTTATATACATTTTACCAAAATAGCCACAATTTACGTGACCACATTTACGTGATAGCCACAATTTACGTGATTTGTACTTTTTTTCATTTTTTTAATGCATTACGTTACAAAAGGTGTCTGGTCACGTAAATTGTTGTACTTGGTCACGTAAAGTATGACAAGACATCCCACCAAACATTCATGGGGAATGAGCAAAAAATGGTCACGTAAAGTACAACAATTTACGTGACCAGACACCTTTTGTAACGTAATGCATTAAAAAATGAAAAAAAGTACAAATCACGTAAATTGTGGCTATCACGTGACAGTTATAGATTTTAAAAAGAATAAAGAAATTTAAATCAAATCTATCCAAATCTAATATAATTCACTTTTAAATTAAAATCAAATCAAATCAAATCAAACAAAATCTAATACTCTACTAACTTATTAATTAAATCTATCCAAATCTAATATAATCCACTTTTAAATTCAAATCAAATCAAATCAAATCAAACAAAATCTAATAATCCACTAACTTATTAATTATAAGAGAATATAATAAACGTTTAAAAAATATATAAGAAAATAATTACTCTTCATATATATGTGACACCCTTGCCACAACAACCACCAATTACAATACACCCAGGATTAATCATCAACATGCAATAACATAATGATCTGATAACCTAAATTAAGTGCGGAAACATTAAAATATATAAGTAACGTAGTGCAACAGTGTCAAACACCCTACAGGGCTATAAGGTACCAAGTCTAAGGCTACACACCCATACAATTATTACAGTCATCCAGAATATATTACAACATTGTCTCAAATCATAATTACCGATTCTTTAACATACAGTTTCTCTTAATAAAAGCTAATGCTACATAGTTTATGATAACAATTACAAGTTGTTATCAATCCTTCAACATATCATATATAAGACTAATACAATTAATTTCCAATTCTTTAACCCATTATGGTCAAACTTAAACTTTATTATAACTTCAAAACTCGTTCATAAATTCCATGATATCTATAACACCTTTTCCAATTCAAAACTTCAAAATACATCTTGGCTATTCATCTAATGCCTATTTATATACTTGAGTATTCTCATACACAAACATGATCATACCTATATTAGTAATAACATTTCATATTACTCAGGTTCATATTAACTTCAGAATCATAAAACTTCGATGAAATATTACATATGGAATCTTTAAAGTACACTTCTAACTCTATGGATTAACGTCCAAAAGTTATAACCACAATCTTAGAGATATCATCTCTTTGTTGAACTTTTCATTCATAGTTTCATCATGTAATATCATTACATGCTAATTCTTTGGTCGAAATTTGCAATTTCTGCTAAAATGGCCCACTTTTCCACAATTATAACAAGCATCGGCCTTCATTGGACATTTGTTAGCCTTATGTCCAAATTGATTACAATGGCAACATCTCTTACTTCTATCACGTTTATTTGTTCTTGACCTCAAGTATAGTCCATTTAGTTCACCTTCTCCAGACTTTACAATCTTTCCAATAGCTCTTTCTTCATGATTAACATGTGGTACGATATCAGGCTCACCATATTGCCTACTAAACAACAACTTGAATTGTTCCCAACTAAAGGAAGCAATCAACTTGGATCCCAATTCTTTTTCCCAACAGTTCCACCATTCCTTAGCTTGTCCAATCAATTGATCCTTAGCCAAAAATACCTTGTACTCATCCTTACAATTCATCTCCTTAAAGATCTGTTCCATAATTGTAATCCACATTCCTGATTCCTCAATTCTCAGAGATCCAGTGAATGTTGGTGGTTGCCAGTCCTTGAATGATCTAATTACATACTTCATGTAATTCTCATCAATTCCGGTTTCATAATCAATCTTTTCCTTGCCCTTGTGATTTCGTTTCGCTTTATTTCTAAGGTTTATGTTATCCACAACATAATTCCTTTCATGTTCCCTCTTTTCTTTTCTCTTGTCTTCTTTTCTTTTAGCTTTGGCCTCATCTCGAGACCGAAATTGATCTTGAATCATTCGATTCTGCTCAGCCATCATGGCTAGCATCATCTCTCTTGTTTCTTCAGGTGTCATTCCTCCTCCAGACATGTTCTGTAATAATAACACATAACTTGTTTAGTAACATGTCATCAGTTTAAAGACACCACTCATTTGTCCCGTATGATAGTCAATCACTTATAATTACTAGATCATAACCTATCTTAGTTCAGATCATTACTTAAACCACTACATATCATTACCTAATGTTTGAGATCAAGACCTCACGGACACTTGAATCTCAAACTACTGCTCTGATACCATCTCGTGTGACACCCTTGCCACAACAACCACCAATTACAATACACCCAGGATTAATCATCAACATGCAATAACATAATGATCTGATAACCTAAATTAAGTGCGGAAGCATTAAAATATATAAGTAACGTAGTGCAACAGTGTCAAACACCCTACAGGGCTATAAGGTACCAAGTCTAAGGCTACACACCCATACAATTATTACAGTCATCCAGAATATATTACAACATTGTCTCAAATCATAATTACCGATTAAGTAGTACCAAATCTTCCAAATCTTCCAAATGACCTAACTAGAAGGTCCGGCTGTAGACTTTCCCTTTCCTGTAAAATAAAGACAACCGAGGGGTAAGCGAATGCTTAGTGAATACACAGATTTACACATTTTATAAATCCTTATGATGCCCACAAGAGTAGCACCGACGACACACGTCGTGCACTCTCCACGTACACAAAGTACGACCACACATGAGCCGTCGCTCTTACGAGCCCAAAGCTCGACCTTTAAAACATACTACTGAGGCAGACATAACATCGGGGATGACATACTGCCTACCGGACCTGGAGGGATCACCTCCAGCATCATATAGAGCAGTAACATCAGAGTACCAGATGCGACCCACCGGTCCATCGTAGATGCACAACAAACGAACGGACATGCATCAAATAAGAATGTGCATCTAAATCTACGCAAGTTAGTAGAATTCCAAACGAAAAATGAAGCAACATGTCTCAGTAAGCAAAAGCAATCATAAAGCAGATATAAACATGCGAAATCATATGTACTCACAGTGGGTGCGTAATTAAATGTTAACCAATATTATCTCTCCTCGGGCTTTCAACCGGATCCACCAAGTACCCCACTGTGGGTTAAACAACACCACAGGGGACCTGTTATATTAATTACAACAATATTTCGAGTCAAAAACCGTTTAAATCCATAAAACCAAGTTTCGTAAGTTTTGCAATATTTTTCCCCATTTCGGGTCTATGTCCAAATTCGAACTACAACTAAATTTGAACCCATTTCAAGTTCATACCTTGTCCTTTGAATAACTCTTGTCATTTTATGTGTTATTTATGAGTTTTATTCAAAATACTCGAGTTTGGAGAGTAGATTTCTAAATTTTAGGCATTAAACTCGAATTTCAGGGGTTAAATTCGAATTTCCTTCGAATTTAATGACTAAACTAGAATTCCTAAGGGTAGATTTGAACCATATTCGAATCTAGGGCCTTAGATTCGAATCTATGGTGTCAAACTCGAATTCCTGCTCGAATTTAGTACAAAAATCGAGTTTGTTCTTGCATTTCGACTGTGTTCTTGGTATTTTCGAGTTTGTTCATCTTTACAACTTAAATCCTTCATTTCAAAGCCTAAAATCATGAATATATCAAGTATTATACCTAGGTTTGATTCTATTACACATATACTATCATATTCTAGCTAAAACTCAAGCAAAATCGGCTTTAAATCGCATAAAAATGACAAATTCGAACTTATGTTCTTCAAAACCGAAACACAAAATCTTAAAAGAGTCGATTCTTACCTTAATCCGTACGAAATCAAAAATCCAACCATAGATTGTTGTTGTACTCCTCGAGATCTTTCCGATGACGTATAAATCTCGATAATCGGCCGGTCGGTTTGTGAGATATCGTAGAGAGAAGTAGAGAGTGTTTTTCTAGAGAGAGAGTGTAGAGAGAGAGAGCATTTGGAGAATGAAAAGACATTTGGCCTTTTTATTCCCATCTTTCCCATTTTGCACATTTCACCCCTCAACTTAACCGGTTCCGTAAAATACTGATTTATTCTTAAATTTATCATTATTAACTTTTATAATTCATAATAATCATTTCAAAGTTCTTAAACTTTTTAAATTTTCTTAAAACAACAACTAAGTTTTAAATATCCCCAAATACATAATCTTTGCTCATAATTCAACTTATTTATAAATTACCTGTCTAAATATTTCTTAAATCACCGTAATTGAATTCGAGGATGTTACATATATTTAGAAATATACAAAATTAATAGGTCATAATAAATAATAATATCACCTTATAAACTTTTGTTTAAAAAAATAATATTTATATCTTTATCTTTTTATTTATTATATTTTATATATATTAAAAATATCCGCGTAATACGCGGGTAATAAACTAGTAATACATTTAATGTCTTCAAAGTAATAAAAAGGTTTAATTAAAATCAAGAAGAGTATTGAAGGGGTTAATATCATATGTTAGATTGATTAATCGTTAAATCTTGATTGTATTAGTTTAGTTATTTGTTAAGACGCATGATGTACAAACATTTAACGCATGACACAATTAACCCGCACATTAGATGTTTCTAAATAAATAAGAAATTGTCCACTAACATTTAAAAATTTTATACACTATACCCGTTATCTTTAAGCTAATGTCTATACATTTACACATTACACCATTTATCTTCAAATTAAGAGAGAATTTCATACACGTTCTTGCAAAACTTAATATCTAAAATTTAACAAATGACATTCCTTATCTCTACAACTAATATTCATTTTTATAAATTGTTACGAAACTTTATAACTCAAACTCAAATATTATATATTAATAAATTTAAAAATAATAAAACAATCGATACAATAAGTTCAAAAAGTAAAAATTCTAAATTTCCAACATAGTAATGAACATTTAAAATAAATAGTATCCATATAAGTGTTTAACAAAATACCGATCACAAGTACCAAAAACATATTCGATCAATCAACTTAAACAAAAAAACCAAAAAAATTAAACTAAACACAAGTCTTCTCCCAGTCAAAATGAAGACGAATACTTCATTTTGACTGGGAGAAGACTTGTGTTTTATTTAATAATTTATTTTTTTAGTTTAAATTGATTGATCGAATATGTTTTTGGTACTTGTGATCGATATTTTGTTAAAAACTTATGTGGATATTATTTATCTTAAATGTTCATGACTATGTCGGAAATTAATTTTTACTTTTTAAACTTATTGTGTCGATTGTTTTATTATTTTAAAGTTAACATATAATATTTGAGTTTGAGTTATAAAGTTCCGTAACAAAATTTAGGAAAATGATATTTTATATCGTTTCATTTTATAAAATCAATAATTTATAAACTATAAATTTATTGATATCATTATTAAACTTTTTGATGAATGTTAGGTTTATTTATAAAAGTTAAAAAAAAAAGAAAAAATGAAAAAGATTATTTTTGGATAAAATTTTTTAAATAACAAATGATAAACCATCACATTTTAGTAATTAAATTTAAAACTATTATTTTTTAGTAATTAAAATTGAAATTACTATTTTTTTAAGAAATAAAATTTAAAAACACAATGGTATAAGAAATAACTCTGAAAAAAATCATATGAAAATTTCTTACTCATCGAATTCACATGCCACTTGTAATTGATTGTTAGGTACTCGTTTGACCACCAACTACATGCAAGAGGTATTTCCATTTTCTATAGAAGGCTCAAGAAAAAACAAACCTAACATAATTCCATGAATCTATTATCTCCCTAACCCTAGAAAGCAAGGCCATCGACGACAGGTTTGATTTCGATTTCTCTTTCATCTTTCTGTTGATCAACCATCGATCGATCTCTTCATCACTTCCCTCGACATGCTTCTCTTTCTCTGTAACACCCCAAATAATTAGGAGGTAGTTATATTCCTAATAATGTGGAGTTAATATAATTATTGAAATAATTATTATTAATTGGAGATATTGGCAATATTGACTAATGAGGTAATTAACTTTGTTCAACAATTGAAATGGTAAACTTAAGGATCATATTATGAGTTAGTTGCCAATAATTTATGACATTTGCTATTATTGGGACTTGTATGATAAAAAGAAAATATAATGTGGTTAGTATTGAAATAACAAAAATAGGTAATGTACCTTGATTTGTTTTAATAAAATGAAAGATATGAGTTGGGAGGGTTCATTTGGGTAAAAATATGAACTTGAGGGGTTAAGGGTGGCCAAAGGCCAAACCCTTCCCTCATTTCCTTTTATCAATCGATCAACACACACACTCCATAGTGTGTGTGTGTGTGTTCTTGCTCACTTGAGAGAAAGAGAGAAAGTAAAGAGTAGAGATGTGGGTAAAAGTTGAAGATTGAAGGGTTTTGGAGATCAAATATTGCTCATTTTGTTGGATATTAAAGGTATAATGATCTTCTTCATCCTCTTCTTCATCTTCTCTTTATTTCCTCTATTTTTGGAGATGAAACCCTAAATGGGTTTATGTCAAAATGTTTTGTGAAGGCTCCCATCTTTTAGTATGTTGTTATATGATCAAAATGGAGCCATAATATGCAACTACATCGGTAGTTTGAGTTAGTTTTGGTTTGAACCCAATCTAGGGCTCAAATGAGCTCCAATGGGTTATGGATTTGAGTTTGATGTTTTAGTAAGTAAATGATGCTCAATATTGAACCATATATGTTATATGTTGATATGGAATCAAATGGAATGTGTTAGAAACTCATTTGGAGCTTCGAAGGAGTGATTTGGGTTTTAACCCACTTATGAACTCAAAAGAGTTCTTATGGACCAATTGGCAATCTTTTATGATTTAAATGTGTGGAAATGGTATAAAATGGTCTAAATATGTTAGATTAATGATTTCATGTATGGGTTGGGGTTAAACTCGAGCAAAGGCTCAAGTTGGTGTTTTAAGTCGAAACCGCACACCAAGTGTTCGGTGAAATGCCTCAATGAGTTCCTAATCATTTTTGGGTTGAATTAAATGTTTAAATATATTATGAATGCCTAATAATAGCCTAAATATGTAAAATATTGCTATG
This sequence comes from Centrapalus pauciflorus, assembly GCA_020465985.1. NCBI lineage: Eukaryota > Viridiplantae > Streptophyta > Magnoliopsida > Asterales > Asteraceae > Centrapalus > Centrapalus pauciflorus. Next base: position 33,426 of record JAANYP010005919.1, read on the forward strand.
GAATTGATTAGAATTGAAAATGAGCTCAAATGGAGCTTGGTGTTGTCGGTTGGAGCTTTCGGTCATTTTCGGACTCGTTCGGAGTCCGTATGAGCTCCATAGAATCATGGGATGTTATGAAATCATTCTATTATGTTTAGAGGTGTTAAAGTGACCTTAATATGCTATTAATATTGTTGGTAAAGTCCCTCCAAAGTTACGAAAACGTTTATGGAGGTTTTGGGAGTTTGGTGTGCATTTTTGACTCAAAAATGAGCTGGGAGCTGTCCAGGAGGAGGGTAGCGGCGCGACTAACCTCTTGGTCGCGCCATGACCATGTTTCTGGCCCAAAAATGGATTTTTCTTAGTTGGGGGTCGATGCTTGGGTCTTATACGTTCGTTGCACCTCTAAATTAGGTGTTTAAAGGGTTTGAGGGCCTTGGATTGAGTCCGGAACTCCTAAGGCCTCATATGAATTTAGTACTTTCGGTTTGATCACTCAATACCCTTAGCCCACTCTTAGGGGCTTATCTTGTGTTCGGGGGCTTACGTATATGCGTTATGAATGCTTCTAGGTAATTTGAGTCGAAAGGAGCTTGATTGCAAGTTTTAGCCATTCTCCGGGCTATTGTGGCTTTATTGAAAGGCTTTGGAATCTTCTTAACCAATCACTGTGAGTTCTAGGACTAATGTAGATGAATGATTACATGTTAATTGTTGTTTATGCATTTGTTGATGACATGCTACTTGATCATGCATATTCACATGTTATAGATGGATTCATTGTAGCCTTATTGAACATGTTGTCATGCATCATGAATTGAAGATGAATTGCCATGCTAGTTGATATTGTTGTGGATTGGTTTGTGGTGCATCTCATATAGTATGCTTAACTACTTATTTGTATGGATAACAATGATTGGAAGATGGCAATTCGTGTTGGTTAACCTAGTAGGTTGGACTATTCACTTTTGTGATTGATTAATAATAGCTGGGATATATGCATGGTCCTTTAAGTTGTATATTGGGTCGCATTCGTGGAAATCTAATTGATTATGATTTGGCATAAAGGACTATTCAACCGGTAGGCTTATTAGTAATGTTAAACGACCCCGTTGATATGTTAGAACCATTGTTGCGGAATGATTAGTAGAACCACATAGATGGTTTCTTTAATTGGTCTTATGGACCATTATAGACTCTCATGAGTCATATTGAACCCTAAATTGTTGTGGATGCGTTTTGGACCCCTTTGGATATCCATGAAATATTTCTGGCCCCTTTGGATGCCAGATGCCGACATACTTGCACCGTCGGAAGTCCCGTACTTGCTAGGGACAGTCCCGTACTTGCTAGGGACAGTCCCGTACTTGCTAGGGACAGCCTCGTACTTGCTAGAGGCAATACCACTCCCGACTTTGACAGGGAACCCTAGACGACCATGGGGTATGTGGTATTTGGATTTGGATGGGATTATCTCGTGTGAGGACAGCAACGGGCCGCCTGCGGGCGATGATTTTGACACGTTGGGCTGCAAGCATGAGTTATATCCTAGTGGCGGTGTTGACATCATGTGAGGACGGCAACGGGCCGCCTTCGTGGCGATGATTATGACACGTTGGGCCGCAAGCATGTTTGTTCACACCTTTGAATTGGAGTTATTAGTAGTACGTACTGTGGTAATGTAACGTGCCGATTTGGTAAGGCATCTTTGCAAAAGCGTTACAACGTGCTACTATGACACGCGTTGGAATCCCCACTTTGGCTCGACTATGTCTAGCGGTGTAGTGGATTCCAAGAGTTGAGTTGGTCCTCACCTTGACTCGGCTAGGCCGGGCGGTGACGGTGGAATATGTGACATTGGTAAATATCGTGAATGCTAATAGTCCTTAGTGAGATGAGTCATCTTGTTGAGAATTCGAATAGGTAAATAATTGGTGTGGGACACCGATAGTCCTCAACGAGGATGAGGTGATCCCATTCTATCTTGGCATTGGCCATCCTTGGCCCCTATATCTTTAGTTGATTGAAATTATGTGTTGGATATACATGGTTAGCATGTTAATTGTTATTTATATTAATCCTGGAATTCACTAAACAACTTTTGTTGTTTACCCCTTTAGTTGTTAACCTTTTGCAGGTTTGAGCTATCGAGCGGGAAGAGTATATTCTTCCTCGTTATTCAAAGTGTAGACTCGAGACTAACGGTATGCTTTGGTGATTGTGTTGGGTTTGGGTTAGTCGACCTCTTGGCCTTGACTATTCGTTTGCAGGATCATGACCTGTAACCTTGTAGATTCAATAGTTGTTTATTCGGATGCATCACTTATGATGCATTAATTGTAAAAGTTTTAATTCTACCCTAATTCCGCAAGTATTGATGTATAAATTATTGTTAATTACACTAAAATATGTATTATTGTTGTATGGGTGTTTCAATTTGGTATCAGAGACGTGGTTCATCGACTGAGTATAGTGCACGATACTCACCCTTGAACCCTTGGATGATGCTTATATTGACCCACCTAGGCAAATATTATGACAACAAACATAGGTTTGAACTCTGGCCTAGGATGGGGATACTTTGGGTAGACTTATGCAAATTTTGCGTGATGATATGTACAATTGAAGTATATATATATATTATCTATAGTCGACATTGGGTTCGACATTGTCAGTTTTAAAATGGTAATTGTATGGAGGAGATTTGAGAGTGAAATATGAATAAATGTACCCTAGTTGTTGGGTATAAAATAATTTGAAGACGTGTGTACCCACGTCATGTATTGAACCTTGAATGTATAGGCGTAGCGACCGATTGGGTCGATTGAGGATAAGAAGCTTGACATGAGAGTCTTGTGTTAGCCATATAGGCTTAATGTCGCTTGGGCTATAATGAAATATGCTTATTGTGTGATTTATGACATTAAGGTCATTTAATATTGTAAAAGAAAATTGTGATATTCCTTCCTTCAGGTGTGTTGTGAAGTGTACTCGACTCCGCGAGTGTGATTTGTCTTGTCAGGACCGCGAGGTCCATTTTCCAGTGGAATCTATGAATATAGTTCCTAATGAATTAGTTTGGCCATTATGTGTGGTTTACCCGAGGGAAGTTGATCCCTATGTGTGCGTTTGTAGGTCACTCTTCGTTGAGGTGTCTTTTCTGCCTCAATATTCGAGATTTAAATCTCGACATTGATTTTCGAAGCGTATAAAGTTTCATAAATGAGAGTGTTTGAAGGACGACCTAGTGTGTCATAAATGTGGAGAGATATGACATATTCGACCTAGATGTCCAATGTGGTGATTAGTTGTCGGGAACGTGGTTATGTGGGCCACATGATTCGCGAATGCCTTTGATGGAAGGCTAATTTTGACGAGGCTGGAGCTACAACCGAGTATGAATCTTCGTAGTGGAAGCATTGTCTTCCAATTATGACCTCCGTAACGTTTCCTTGAGACGCTTTTATGTTGTTGTTGCGTCCTATTTGAATCATTTTGACAAATTGTCGTTAAGATGGAATTAATTCATGTTTAATAAGTTGGTTTAATTAGGGAGCCAACCTCAATCTTGTGGTAGTATGACATAATTATGTAATGGTAGACGTGAGGTCTAGTCAAATGGTGCTGATAGCACCCCGACTTTATATAAGTAATGAATTTTATTGCTAGTAAGCAATAACTAATGTTGATTAAAAATTGATAATTCGGGTAAATAAGTGGCATTTTAACTACCACCCGGTTGGTAAGCCAAAACCTAAATGAACTTTAAGATGCAAAAGTTCCTTGTAAAATTTTAGTTGCTATGAGTAGCATTAGGCGGTGTCAAATTTGATGGCAACGCCTGGGAAATTATCCCCAATAGAACTAATTTTGTATTTGAAAATGGAAAAAAATTTGACGTTTAATGGTAAATTCCTGGAAAATTTAGGAGTTGCGTTAGCGCAACGGGGGAAGTAGACAATTTGTGCCTCCAAGATTAGTCAAATGACTATAAATGAGGTTAAACCAATAATGATTTTTGGGGTTTGGCGGCAATTGTTTTGTCAATGAGTGTGGTTGAATAGATGACATGTGTCATCACATTGAAGTTAAACGTGAAAATTTGCGTGTACTCCTACATTGTGAAAGGGGAGTATATTGGCTTAAAATATAAGAACCAACTTGTCCAAAGAAATTGAATATTTGGTAATCAACCCTTAATTTGTGAATAAGGGTGGATGAGCTCTAAGTTGAAATTGAGCAGACTATTGTGGACTAGCTCTAAGTCTCAATTGATCACTTAATTGATCGTTGTTTGCTTGATACAACAAAAATTTTGTCTACTAACATGTCGGTAATGTGATAAAATATTGAAATAAATAAAAATGGCATATTGAAGCTACTTGGCGGATGGATAATAGTTCTTAGAGAACAACTGAACCAATATGTTGATTTAGAATGATAAAGTCATTTAATGTGACTAGATTATGTTCATGACCAGATGCTTGAATACCACGTGGTACGGTGATAATGCTATGTGTATAGGATCTTATTATGTCATTTAACTCGGTAAAATCATGTGAGTGATCTAGCGGGGATGCGTTGCGTAATGCAACTAGGATTATGTGGTTGGGTAAACATGTTGGAATATGTTTTAGTTGATGAAATATCAAAGTCTAGGGACTGATTGTGTAATTTCCTTATAGTTTGTAAATTTGTATAAATAGTCATGTTGACTTTCAAAATAGATAGATTTGGTCAGAATATCATTTTGTACGCATTCAATTCTGAGAACAATAGCTCTGTACGAAGAAGAATATTCCAGTTCATCATTGTGTAATCATCAAGAGTATCAATCGAATCATTTGGTTAGTATTGATTAAATTCTGTATTCTTATTAATTGCATCTAGTTGATTGAATTGGTAGAAACTAATTTTCACAATTGGTATCAGAGACTTAGGAATGAATCATTCTGTTTGAGATTGAATCTGTTCTTCGTGTTCTTGAGTATTTTTCGGAAAAACCCTAAAATCACTAGGGGTTTTGATTCTGTTGATCATTCAAAGTGTTAATTGGATCGAAGGTTCAGGTTTCAAAGACGAATCAACTGAATACAAACTTGTTTTGATTTTCAAAACACAGAAAAAGATCTGAGCAATTTTCTGAAATTTTGAAAACTTCAAAAATCGGTACTGTTTCATTGAAAAAGTCTGGTTTAGATCCATTTTTGCATAAAAGTGCTTTACAAAAAGTGTTTGTATTCAAAAACCTTACCTTCGATTACAATTTAAATGAAATTGGGTAAAATTTGGATTTAATCTGAATTTAAGACTTGAAAAGCTGAAAATTCTAAGAAACTCGAATTATACACATCTTGTGTGTAAATCGAGTTGAATATAACAGTTAATCGAGTCGGTTAGCTTTGTTATTCGAGTTGTGTCTTAATATTACTCGAGTTGCCAAACTGTAATATTCGAGTTGACAACTAGAATTTCAGAACAATTCGAGTTTTATACAAGACTCATTCGAGTTTTGTATAAGACCAATTCGAGTTTTGTATAAGACTCATTCGAGTTTTATATAAGACCAATTCGAGTTTTATACAAGACTCATTCGAGTTTTATATAAGACCAATTCGAGTTTTGTATAAGACTCATTCGAGTTTTATATAAGACCAATTCGAGTTTTATACAAGACCCATTCGAGTTTTGTATAAGACCAATTCGAGTTTTATATAAGATAAATTCGAGATTTATATAAGACCCATTCAAGTTGTATTCACTCGAGTTTTGCAACAGACACATTCGAGTTTTGTATAACATTGATTCGCGTTTTACAAAACACACATTCGAGTTTTGTATAACATTGATTCGAGTTTTACAAAACGCTCATTCGAGTTTTGTATAACATTGATTCGAGTTTTACAAAACACACATTCGAGTTTTGTATAACATTGATTCAAGTTTTACAGAACACTTGTTGGTACATCCCGTGTGACGATAGCAGTCTAAGTTGTCTTACATTGTGATTTAGCATATGTTTGTTATATATATATTATGTATGATTGATGATTATCAGTGTTTGTATGTTTGAACTTGATGTAACGTATTACAAGAAGTTCAAACATAAAGTTCAAAGATAAAATCAGTCATAAGGTAATATCATAAGTTTCAAACACTTAGTTGTATATGTCAAAGGCTAGATTCGAATTGCATAAGAGGATACATTCGAATCTGTGATAGATTCGAATGAGACCTTAGATTCGAATATAGGATAGATTTGAGACTGTCATGTTGGACAGACTCGAATGGGCCTTGGGCCAGATTCGAGTCTGACCCACATCAGATTCGAATCTGGGTCTATAATTAGGGATAGACTCGAATCATTAGCAGACTTTTTGCAGAATTCGTGAGGAATTAAGCAAAGGGCGATCTCGAGTTTATCAGCTAGGTGAGTGCCGTTTCGGAGAGAATTAGTACGTAGGATCGTTCGTGTGTCGTTCGTTCAGCGTCTAATAGTCTCCGTGTTCCGTTGGTTGAGAGTTGTCCGTCTAACCGTCAACGAGGATTCCGCACTCGTTCACGGATCCGCGTCTAGATAGATCTTGCAGTCGTAGACCTTAAAAGTGGTATCAGAGCCTACGGAGTGTTCTTGGTGTTCTTCGTGTTCATCAGATACATTCTAGGTTTCTTGACGCTAGTTGGACGGTTTTGCTCTCAAAAACGTGTTTTTAAGCTTAGCAAATTCATATTCGGGAAACACTTTGTTGTTTTTCACGTTTTTGATCGAAATCATTATTTTTCGTTTGAAAAATAGTGGTTTAATCTGTAAAACGTCAAAAAATCAACGTGTTAGCCGTTTTTTCGAGTTTGCGGCGCTCGAATCTATAGGGGTAATTAGGGTTTCACTCTAGTCTCGAGTCTAACCTAAATACGCTCCTTTCGAGTCAATTTCAGTGAGTTTCGAGTCTACTTTGTTTCGAATCTGTTACTTCATTCGAATTGGATCTCGAGTCTGTGTTGTTTCGAGTTTATTTCGAGTTTGTTACTGTTTCGATTCTGTGCTTCGATTCTGCTGACATTCGATTCTGCTGAGCCTTCGATTCTAAGGACCTTCGAATCTAAGGAGTTCTTCGAATCTGACATAACTTCGAATCTAAGGAGTTGTTCGAATCTGACATAATTTCGAATCTAATTGACTTTTAAGACTTAATCGAATTTAATCTCAACAGATTTAATATTAATTAGTTTCGAATCTATCTAGATTCGAATAAGTTAGTCTAAATCAGTTTCGAATTAAATTAATTAAGTTCAAATTCAATTTGTTTCAGAAAAGATGTCAAATCTTCAGAAATTCCTTGAGATGGATCACGAAGTTGGGAAGGCAAATGCACCGCCAAAGCTGATGAAAGTTGAGGACTATTACTGGTGGAAGGACAGATTTACAGATTTTGTACGATTCAATGATATGCGCATGTGGGTGTGCATAGATGAAGGGTACATTCCGCCAGTATCTGAAGTTGAAGGCCGTCAAAAGGTCTTGTCATATCAGATGATGAAAGAGGATGACAAGAAACTATTTGAAGCTGAAAACAAGGCTTTCTCCATAATCCGTATGGCTTTACCTCAAGATATTTTACACACATTTCGGACTCAAAGGACGTCGAAGGAACTTTGGGAGTCTCTCCAGAAAAGGTGTGAAGGTAATCCTCGGGTGCGTAGAAAGCGTACAGAGCTGTTGACCCAACAGTTTGCGATTTTCAAGGCAATTAAGGATGAACAGTTGGATGATATTATCACAAGGTTCTATCATCTGATAACGGAACTTGAAAGTCATGGCATTGAGTATTCGGACACTGACAAGAACAACAAGCTTCTTGATGCCCTACCAGCCAAATGGGCTATGTACGTGGCAATGATTAAGCTTAATGAGGACAAATATTTTGCTCAATCACTTGATGACATTGTGGGAACGTTGAGGGCATATCACTTCGAGATGATTAAGGCTGAGACTGATTACGAGCAAGTCCAGAATCCGGCTATGTATTTTGGAAAGACATCTAAATCATCAGTGACAGCTGAACCGAAGAGTGCTACAGCGTTTTTCACCGGAGAAACGTCATCGCCACCAGAGTCCGAAGACTCACTAAATCGCGCGTTCTTAGGGTTAGGAAGATCGGAAGAACCGCAACCTCAAGTCCATCAGGCACCGACAAGTCAGAGCTATTCGAAGATGCCGATGAGCGCAAAGTCCGCAGAAGAACATTTGAATCTGCTTGCTTCCTTTGTGGCAGCTTATGGAAATTGTGTTCAAGGGAAAATCAATGACCCAGCTCTATGGGATGAAGATTACGATCAGGTCGACCCTGATGACTTAGAGGAAATGGATCTTAAGTGGCAACTGGCCATGGTGACCCAGAGGGTAAAAAGATTCATCAAGCGAACTGGGAGGAATCTGCAAATGAACAACAAAGGGATAGGATTTGATAAGTCTAAGGTCAAATGCTACAACTGTCAGGGATTGGGACACTTCGCCAGGGAGTGTCAAAGACCGAAGGTAGAATCATACCAAGGACAGAGTCAGCATCAAGGACAGTACCAAAATCAGTCCCAACAAAGATACCTTCCGAGTTCCTCATCTGGTCAAGCCAATCTAGCGGGTCTAATATCCAATGTCACCTCTGACAGACAGCTAGATGGTACCTATGACTGGAGTTCACATCCTGAGTCCAATGCTAGAGCTTTCATGGCTGAAGTTACGGAGAATGGTTGTGAAGAAGACTAGCAGACCACAAGGGAAAACAGTCCGATGTGGGTAGAGAAGTCGAATGATCAAACCGTGCTGGAGTTTGCTGCTCAGATGGCCAACGTGGAATCTGATAACTCAAAGGTTAGTCTTTCTTATTCTCTATTTCAAGAATTATGTGCTTTGTGTGCTACTTCTAATGATAGGTTAAATCTAGTCTTAGAATCACACAAAACCATTTCTGCTCAAAATGAAAACTTAAAAATAGAAAACGCTAGCCTAAATGATATAAAGCAAGATTTAAAAGAAAAGCTTAAGGCTGATGCTCAAGACGTAATCGTTCTAAAAGACAAACTGAGTGAGCAGTGTGTTAGGATAGAGCTTATGTATGAGCACGTAGAGGCCTTGACCAAAAGTCTGAAGGACAAGGACATAGAGCTAGCCGAGACCAAAGTTAAGGTAGCAGAGGCAAATAGCAAGCTGGAAAAGTTTAGGAATTCGAGCCTAAACCTAGGAAAAGTCTTAGATGCCCAAAGACAGTCTAAGAAGCCTGTAGGTCTAGGTTTTCACGAAATTCCTCCACCATTCAATGCGAACTATGTGCCTCAGCCTCAGGAGAAAACTGACAAGTCAGTAGTTTTAGAGGACCTACCTGAACCGACACCTGAGCCTACAGTTGAAAATACACCTAAGGTGGATGACTCTACCGTCAAGGTCAAGAAAGTGAAATTTGTGTCTTCCTCCAGTGAAACACCTGCAGGAAAACAGAAAATTTCATGGGCTGACCAGGTCGAAGAGACAGACACTGTAGATGTACCAAAAGGAAGTAGACACTAGTGAGACACCTAGATCTAAGGGACCAACCAAAAAGTCCATGGATAAGATGTCTTGCTTTAGATGTCACGAGAAAGGGCATGTTGCTTCTCACTGTCCAAATAGGAAAGCAGATGTTACCCCTAAGACAGTGAACCCAACACCTGTTAAGCCCTCAACAAGTGTGGCGAGCACGAGTAGTTCTCAGAGTACCGAGAAAACTGTGCAGGCCGCACCAAAACCTGTTGTGAAACAAACACCGGTTAAGGTTGGACCAAAAGAAGTGGTTAGGACAAATTCACCGAATCGTGTCATTAATCAATCTAGGTCAGCACCTCAACAAGTCTATAGGAGCACCACACCTAGCAGGTCACACACTCCAGTTAGGTCACATACTCCCGTTAGACATTATGTTCCGGTAAGAGCTCAAGGATCACAGTCTGAAATGCAGTATAATAAGAGTTATTCTAGAGCACCACACCAAATGCCTACTCAAAGGCAAAGAGTGAATCTAAATCACTCGGCACCACAACAGAATTCAGTTCAAAGGCCCAAGTCACCTGAAAGGCGAGATGGGTACTTGAAAGAGTTCACGTATGTAGACGAGAATGGTATTACCAAGTCAGTCATGGCTTGGGTTCCCCGTGATAACTAACCTCTTTTCTTTCATGTGCAGGAGATAACTACCGGTCCAAACAACAAATGGTTCGTCGACAGTGGTTGCTCCAGGCACATGACGGGGGAAAGAAGTCTTCTCACAGACTTCAAGGGGGGTAATAGGGGATTCGTATCATTCGCGGGTAACAAGGGTGGAAATATCACTGGAACTGGAGAAGTAACTAATGGGACGATTACTTTGGATCAAGTTTATCACGTTGATAAACTGGTTCATAATCTCATTAGTGTCTCTCAAATCTGTGATAAGAAGAACTCAGTGTTATTTACTGACACTGAGGCGTTAGTGCTAAAGCCTGGATTCAAGATACCTGAAGATTGGATATTGATGCGGGCGCCAAGGAAAAATGACTTGTACATGCTCGATATGAACAAGCCAGATACTTCGATGGGTCCGATCTGCTTACTATCAAAAGCTTCAGAGACGGAGTCCGTACTGTGGCACAGACGCATGGCTCACCTGCACCTGAGAAAGATGAATTACATTACGAAGCATGGACTGGTGCAGGGTGTGCCCATGAAAAGTTTTCAGTTCGAGGATAAGTGTCTACCTTGCATGAAGGGTAAACAACACAAGAAGACACACAAGTCCAAGAAGCAGAATTCCATAGCCTCAACATTCGATCTGTTGCACATGGACCTTTTCGGCCCAATCAACAAAAGGAGTATTGGAGGTAGTTGGTACTGCTTAGTTATCACCGACGATTACTCACGTTTTTCTTGGGTTTTCTTTTTAGGTACGAAGGACGAGACGGCTGCGAGGCTCATCGGGTTCTTGGACCAAGTGGAGAACTCATATGGAACTAGGGTTAAATGTATTCGTAGTGATAATGGAACTGAATTCAAAAACATTGTAATTGGTGTATATTGCCTATCAAAGGGCATCGTGCATCAATTCAATGCACCATATGAACCTCAACAGAATGGGGTGGCCGAACGTAAAAATAGAACTTTGATTGAGGCTGCAAGGACTATGCTTTCGGATTCAAAGCTTCCTACCATGTTTTGGAGGGAGGCAGTGAATACCGCGTGCCACATTTTAAACCGAGTCCTTACAGTCAAATCATTGAACAAAACATGTTATGAAATTTTGAATAAACGGCCACCTAACTTAACTGGATTCGAACCGTTTGGAGTACCATGCACACTTTTAAGTACAAAACATCAACCGAAGTTCGGTGAAAAGGCTGACGAAGGATACTTCCTAGGTTATGTACCAAACTCACCAAACAAACGGGTGTTCAACAAAACAACTGGTACTATGGAGATTGTGTATAACATTGAAGTCACGAGTTATACACATGAACCCCAAACTGGTCCGGAATGGATATTTGACTATGATAAGTTATTTGAGTCATTTAACATTCCTCTGGATTGTAATGCAGGTACAATAGAGAAGGACTTGGCGACGTTGCATCTGAACGACGATGGCCAAATCTTTCCAAGGACCACGTTCGAATCTACTTCCGAGCCTACTGCGACGATAGATGGGTCTCCAGAAGTTGCTGATCAAGAGGCACCTACCACTGAGAATCAGACTCAAGCATCGAGTTCCAACTCTGAGGAAAATGTCCGTGAGGAGGAAAATGTAGAAGCTGAGCCTGTTCCCCCATTAGGTGAAATAGGATCCAACTTAGGAGATAATCTAAGAGTTGATGATATAGAGACCTCTAGGATTAACAAAAACCATCCAATAGAAAGCATCATAGGAAATCCTAACGAGGGTGTGAGGACTCGGAGTAGTGTAAATAACAACACTGTGTTTTTGTCGATGATAAACGACTCCGAGGCATATCATACATGTCTATATTCGTGTTTCATATCGCAAGTAGAGCCCAAAAATGTGCAAATGGCACTTAAGGACAACTCCTGGGTTGAAGCGATGCAGGAAGAACTTTCACAAATTAGGAAACTAGAAGTGTGGGAGTTAGTTCCGTTACCTCGAGGGGAGATTGCAATAGGAACCAAATGGGTTTTTAAGTGCAAGAGAGACGATCGGGGTATAGTCACGCGCAACAAGGCGAGATTAGTTGTAAAGGGTTTCAACCAAGAGGAGGGAATCGATTACAACGAAGTTTTTGCACCTGTAGCAAGGTTAGAAGCAATTAGGTTGTTTTTAGCGTTTGCCTCCTTCAAAGGCTTTAAAGTATATCAACTGGATGTTAAGAGTGCTTTCCTGTACGGGAAAGTGAAGGAGTTAGTGTATGTAGAACAACCGCCCGGATTTACAGATCCAAAATATCCTGAGAGAGTATATCGCTTAGATAAGGCTCTTTACGGATTACATCAGGCACCTAGGGCATGGTATGAGACTCTATCCAACCATCTGTTAGAAAATGGCTTTGAGAGGGGTAGGATAGATAGTACTCTATTTGTGAAGAGAAAGGGAGATCACTTTATCTTGGTACAAGTGTACGTCGATGATATCATTTTTGGATCATCAGACGAACAGATGTGCAAAGATTTCGAAAAGGTGATGAAGTCTAAGTTCGAGATGATTGCTATGGGAGTGTTGAATTTCTTTTTAGGGTTACAAGTTGACCAAAAGAAGGAAGGGATGTTTATCGATCAAACTAAGTATGTCTATGACATATTAGAACGGTTTGGGATGGAGGGAACTAAGTTGACTGCCCACTTCAGCACGCCGATTCAAGTGAATCACAATCTCGGGCCGGGTACTGAAAGTGATACCGATGTGGATCCGACTTTATATCGGGCCATGATTGGGTCACTTATGTATTTAACTGCTTCAAGACCTGACATAATGTTTGCTGTTTGTATTTGTGCAAGGTTTCAAGCGAATCCGAAGGAGATGCATATGAAAGCTGTGAAGCGGATTCTACGATACCTCAAGTCGAAACCGAAGCTGGGACTTTGGTATCACGCGGAGGGAGATCTAGAGTTGGAGGTGTTCACAGATTCGGACTACGGAGGATGCAGCTTGACGCGCAAATCAACGACTGGAGGTTGTCAGTTCCTAGGAGGGAGATTGGTGTCCTGGCAATGCAAGAAACAAACATCGGTAGCCGTCTCAACGTGCGAGGCCGAGTATGTAGCTGCTGGTAGTTGCTGTTCACAGGTTCTGTGGATACAACAACAATTGCGGGATTACGGTTTGGCTTACACTCAAACTCCTATTAGGATAGACAATCAATCTACAATTGCTATAACTAATAATCCAGTTAAACACAGTAAAACAAAGCACATAGACATAAGACATCATTTTATTCGTGATTGTGCTGAAAAGAATTTAATCAAACTGGTAAAGGTGGCAACAGAAGATAATAATGCAGATTTATTTACCAAAGCGTTTGATAAGTCACGGTTTGAGTATTTAATTCAACTGAACGGAATGCGCAACCCAGAGTAATTTGACCTTAGTAGTAGTAAGTTTATTTTCTTTTAGAGTCGTAGTATTTCTTTCTTTATAGTAGTCTGCTAATTTAGGAAAGTTTCTATTTTTAGTAAGTTTCTAATTTTAGTAAGTTTCTATTTTTAGTAAGTTAGTAGGTTAGCTTATTTTACTGCTTTTTCTTATGAAAAACAAAAGAAAAAAAGAGAGAAAATCAGAAAAATACAAAAAAAAAAGAAGAAGAGAATATCAGAAAATGAGTTAAGTCTTAGATACATAGGTACAAAGTGACGAAAATTAGCACCGTCGTTACAGACTCTAAGTATTTAGGCTTTCACACATAATGCAACTAAATCCTAAGTGTTATACTTTATTTAGTTTGATGTGTTGGTAGGCATAATACATATAGGGAATCTCAAGGCTAATAAAATATTCTAGAAAAAAGTCAAGCGTGTCACTAACTTAGATGTACGACCAATCGGTCTTAATTTTTATGTACAAGACATACAAACTTTGAGTCTAAATGAGGTATGCAAACTTTCTGGGGATGTATGGAAACATCAAATACATCTTAAAATGGAATGAATAGAAAAATCATATAAAACTGAGAGTCGAAAACATGCAACTCTGTTGTACGTAAGTACAGACCTGTTGTCTCTGTTTAGATTCGGGTTAGCAGATATGTCGCTCTGTTGTACGTCAGTACAGACCTGTCACCGCTGTATGCTAACTTTAAAAATAAAACCTTAAGTCGAACTAAGACACTTTGTTGTATGAGATCCACAGACCTGGTCCGCATGTTTGTCCCTTTTAAAGAAAGTTGCAAATACCAACAAAGTTAGAATTTTTTTTGTCTGTGTGCCTTGACATAAAAGTATGTTCTATGTCTGAGTCCACGTAAGATAATTTTCCTGATAAATAAAAAAGGCCAAGGGATTAATCCGAAATGTAGAATGTTTAACAGGGTAAAATACCAACAATCGGCTAAATGGGTATGTCACGACAAACAATCAAAGGAATTCAAAAAATTCCTAAGTGTGAAAGTTTAAGTACTGAAAGTTAGTATCAGACATCGCTATCTGATTGAACCTTTCTTAGACTATACTCATCAAAAAGATTTTGTTTAGTATTTAGCTTAACTTGTAAATTTTTTTAAGTATAGCTTAAGTCTAGATTAAATTTTTGGTCAAAATTTTATTTTTATTTTATTTTATTTTTATTTTTACTTTTACCTTAGTTTATTTTATTTTATTTTAGCTTAGTTTCATTTTTATTTAGGTAAAAGGTCAAAAGTTACTGAGGTTGCATTCAAAGTTGGATAAAATAAACAATGCGTGAATTATCTTGAGCTTAGGGTAAAAGAGTTGGCATAGTTTATCTGGTTACACGATACCGTAGAAAAAGTTGGAAATGTTGAATTTATTTCAAAATTTTCGAAAATTTTCTAAGTATTGGAAGGATTCGAATCTAAGACAGACTCGAATAAGGAGTACTTCGAATCTGTCAGTAGATTCGAATCTACTCTTAGACTCGAAGGTTGGTAGTATAAATAGGTTAACAGTGAAGTCATTTAATACTTACTGTTGTCGAATCTATACTCTCGAATCTATTTTGGTGATTTCGAATCTATCCTCGAGTCTACCGTATCTCTCCTAAACGACATTTTGTCGAGTTTCAAGCTAGTGTGTTCGATTCTACTACTGTATCTAGGTATAATCAACTTGATTGTACAAGTTTCATGTAGTTTTATGCACAATTTCAGGCCAAATCGTCGATTTTTGAAGTTTTATGGGTCAAAATAGGGTTTTTGCTAAATTACCAAGTTTGGACTAATAAAAGATCAAATTAAAAGCATAAATCAATGATTAGAACCTAGTTGAACTAATGTATGTGATTTACCAAGTTCAAAATGGTTAAAATCTTGGGTTTTTGTTGAAACAAGGGCCGACGGGGCTTCGAGTCTGTTCTTGGACTTTCGAATCTGTTCATGGGTTTCTCGAATCTGTCATTAGATTTGAGATGACCATTATATTCGAATCTGTCCATTAGACTCGAAATGGGACTCTTCGAATCTGTCCATTACACTCGAATATGGACACTTCGAATCTGTTGCTTTCGAATCTGTACTTTATTTAATTTGTTTAATTTAAATTTTATTAAACTTGTGGAAATTTAATTGTGTTAGATTTTGTATTTAATAAAGTACAAAATAAAACAAATTTGAATTTAAACAAGTTTATTGATTTTTAATGAGTCTAACAGTTTTATTTATTGTGCAGATATGGCGATTCGCGCTTTTGTCCCTAAACATAATATGGTCCTTAATCCAGACATGAATCTACCTGAGGCGCAGGGATTCCGCGAAGTACTGGATTTTCTAGCTGAATCAAGGATAGGACATGCACTATGGCATAATGTGCAGCTAGTGTTACCCTACATCCGTCAATTTTATGACCATCTGTAAGTAGACTGCTCGGTCACTCCGACAGTTCTACGCACTCGCATTGAAGGACAACCGTTAGTATTTTAGGCTGATATGATTCGTCAAGTGCTGCAGTTGGGCACTCAGGAACAAGAAGCTGGTCCTATAGAATTTCCGTTGAATATAAGGCAAGCGGCCTTTCAAAGAATGGGGTACAGCCTCGATGTGACGAAAGTGTCATACATGAAAAGTGGTTTGATAGGACAATGGAGGTTTTTGGCGCATGCATTTATGATGTGCTTTGCTGCGCAAAAGGCAGGATTTGACTATATTGTCGCGAAGATTCAATCGGGGATTGTCGCAATGGTGTATAATCGCCCATATAGTTTTTCTGAGATGATCTTTTCGGAGTTTGTTCATCAGATATCTGCTCCCGAAAATCAGCAGTTTTTGCTCTATCCGAGATTCATTATGATGTTGATCAGACACTTTTTGCCGAACTTGCCAATAACGAATGACTTTCAAAGTGTCGACATCATGGACAAAAGGATCTTTGCTGATTGTTCCTCACACCGAGGAAGATTGGCTGTTCCTGTTGCTCGTCCTTTGTTCGGAGCTATAGTGGATAGGGAATTTCAAGCCCCGGATGTTGCCAACTGGGCAGGGGTCGTTGAGTTTCCGCAACAACAACAACAGCAACAACGTCAACAGCAACAACAACAGCAACGTCAACAGCAACAACAGCCTCGTGCTCGGCCACGTGATCCACGACGCCGTCAGAGACAAGCATCGAGTCAAATTCCGGCAACCAGTCCGTCGACAAGCCAGCAACCAGACGTTACAGAAGCTGGGCCCTCAAATATTCAAGAAGCTGGGCCCTCAAATGTTGAGAGAGAAGCTGAACAGCTAAGCCAGACGCTTAATGAAATTTGGGAGGCAGGGCCTCATGCAAATGAAGATGTTGCAGCAGCATTGGTTGGTGAGCTGCTTAGTCCACCAGCACATGAAGATGATATTTTCAGAGATGTGGAGGAATACGAGCCGGAAGGCGCAGATGACGGATTAACATCTTCGGAATCCGACTCAGAATCCACAGAAGTTCCGGCAGCTGAAGTTCCTGATGTTCAAATTGGAACGTATGGTTCGAGATTGATTATAAATGAAGGTGGTTCTAGGAGACGCGTGGACAGGGAATTGGAGGAGTCTGATTTTGAAGAAGAGGAAGTTTCCCAACTAGTGACAAGGCAACGGGCCAAACGTCACAGGTTCATGCAAGGATCAACTTCAGCTCCTGTAGAACAACCAGATATTCCAGATATTCCACAACATCAAGAACCACAAACCACCAGTCCACCACCACCACCACCTCAAGATGAACCGTATATACCATCACCGTTCATTCCTACTCCCATACAGTCCATTCCATCTGCCTCGACCACATACACTGACAACCAAAGGTTTCTGCAGCTTAAAGCTCGCGTTGACTTCCAGAATATCCAAATCTTAAGCCTAACAAAGGCGATCGGAGAAATTCAGACTCATAATGCAAATCTTGATAAAGAAAATGCCGATTTGAAGAAGATTGTGGAGCAAGTCCAGGAAGAGAACGTGGCAATGAAAACTTTTGTTTGCGATCAGTCAGCTGAGATAAGGTCGATGCGCTCCCTAATTGAGCAGTTAATGAAAAATTTACAGGCTCAGGGGGAGACATCGTGCCGAGATCAGGAGGTGCAGAGGAGAGATGATAATGAAGGCGATGATCCCGGTGCGAATAAAGAGATTGAGTCTGTAGATTTTCCTGCAGCTCAAGTTACACAAATTCAGGGGGAGCCAAGTACCGAAGGAGGAGAGGGAGGATCTGGAAAAGAAGCAGGTTCCTCAAGGGTTTTGGACAGTGACATGATAGATGCACTGAAAGACATAGAGCAAGAGCTTATGGACTTTGATGATGAAGAAGAAGAATTGGAGGAAGGTGAGTTTATTCCAGAGGAGGTCGTCGACTGGAAATCAGACGATGAAGTGTTGGATGATGAAGACGATCAAGTCAATGAGTTTATTATCAATTCACAACCTGTCACGGAGCTATATGAAGGACAAAATCATAATGTGATTGACATTGACTATATCAAGGTAGCCTCGGTCGAGGATAAAGAACTTGAAGAGGCCGAGAAGGAGACATCTAGGACTGACTTGATAAATCTTTGGTTCAAGAAAGAGGAAAAGAAAGATCGTTTGAAGATGAAGAAGAAAATGAGAGTTCCAGGTGCTGGAAACTTCTCAGGAGGCATTATAAGCTGGTTCTTTGACAAAGAACTGCAGCTATTTATCTTGAAAAGAAGAGATGGACTACAATACTTGAGGCGAACACTAAAAGCATTTAACTCATTGCCCAAGATTGAAGTAAAGGAGCTTGCTTGGAAAGAATTAATTAATATAGGTAATGACCAGTATGCTGAGGTTGTGGCAAGAATCATAAGGAAAGAAGGAAGATCTGGGAAGTTTGAGCGACTCAAGCCAAGGACCGGAAAGAGGGTCGAGGATCAGTCGAGAATAGATCCTCATACAGGTAGGCCATGGGCCAGGATGGAATACAAACCTGTGAGGTGTCTAAAGAAAGTCCCAATGAAACCAATGCCACAGAACGTTTTGAGCAACATGAAGTGGTGGTACCTAAAGATTGACACTGCTGAAGCTATCATGGAAGATCAAGACGAGCAGGTCATTTTGAAAGGTATATGATCCACTGCATTTGATAAACCTATCAAAGGACGACCTGAAGAAGCTTCATGATCAGCCTATCTTCTTTACTGAACCATGGAGATCTGAAGCCAGGAAGTTCCAAAAGGTAGTTAAAGTTTGTATAGATGCTGGATTATATGCAGGTAGTAGTATATATAGCTCTAGTACTTAAATTTGATGTAATGTAAATAATTAGAAGCTATCGTCAAGGGGGAGTCTGTTAGTACACCCTGTGTGACGATAGCAGTCTAATCGATCTGCATTATGGTTTAAGTAATATTCTGAGTATTAACAAGTGTTTTGATATATATGTTTAATATGTGTTTGTCTGTTATTGATTGTGTGTTTGAACTTGATGTAACATATTACAAGAAGTTCAAACATAAAGGTCAAAGATTAACTCAAGCATAAGTTAAAACATAAGTTTCGTCACTTAAGAGTTTAAGTATTTTGGCTAGATTCGAATTACTTAAGGGAATACATTCGAATCTGAGATAGATTCGAATGAGACCTTAGATTCGAATGGGCTAGATTCGAGACTGTCAACATGGACAGATTCGAATGGGCCTTGGGCCAGATTCGAGGTTGGCCCACAACAGACTCGAATCAGGGTCTATAATTAGGGATAGACTCGAATCAATAGCAGACTTTTTGCAGAATTCGTGAGGAATTAAGCAAGAGGCGATCTCGAGTTTATCAGCTAGGTGAGTGCCGTTTCGGAGAGAATTAGTACGTAGGATCGTTCGTGTGTCGTTCGTTCAGCGTCTAATAGTCTCCGTGTTTCCGTTGGTTGAGAGTTGTCCGTCTAACCGTCAACGAGGATTCCGCACTCGTTCACGGATCCGAGTCTAGATAGATCTTGCAGTCGTAGACCTTACACAATAGATTTCTTATAGGCACTCTTTGACCTAGGTGTCTTACTAATACCCTGATTGTTTGTATCAACAGCTTGGTTTAACTCCCCTTTGTTATTATTACTTACAGTCTTTTCTTCTTCTAGTTTTGGCGTACAACTAGAATGAACACACTGTACCGTTTGCCTAACCTGAGGAGTGGTTGAAGATACTTTAGAAGGCTCAGTTACCTTGACTACCTCTGATTTAACCATATCATTGGTCTCATCCTGAGGAGTAGGTACATGATTGCTATTTGCCTCAGCAACCTTAGCCTTAGACTCAGCTAATTCAATATCTCTAAGAGAGATCTCTTTGGTCAGTTACTCTACATGCTCATAAATTAGTTCATTCCTGACACTTTGTTCAATTAATTTGTCATTCAAAACTGTTATATCTTGAGCATCATTTCTCAGTTTGGCCTGAAGATCTTCCTTAATGTCTAATAAATTAGCATTATCTGATTTTAAGGATTGAATTTGAGCAGTCATAGATGAATGTGTTTCTAGCACTAGGTTCAATTTATCATTTAACGTAGTACATAAATCATGAAAAGTAGAAAAGTTTAGAATTACCTTTTTCCGATCAGATTTGATGTTGGCCATCTGAGCTGCAAACTCAAATTTAGTCAGTTCCTCAGTAATTTCCAGCACCAAAGGATCTGAATCAGACTGCTGCGTATCCTCTTTCTTTTCTTCTTCTGCTCCCAAATCCGTTTCTGTCACTTCGGCCATGAAAGCCCTAGTATTCGTCTCTGGATGTGTATTCCAATCATATGTGCCATCTAACTGTTTGTTAGACTCCACATTAGTAAGTAAACCAGCTACTGAACCTTGATTCCCTGATCTCAAATTCCTTGAACTGGGTGAATACTGACTTCTTGAGTTCTGATGATTATCCATCTTAGGTCTTTGACACTCTCTCGCAAAGTGTCCTAACCCTTGATAGTTATAGCACCTAACTTTTGACTTATCGAATCCTACTTTATTCACACTTAGATTTCTTCCCGTTCTATTCATAAACCTCTTCAATCTCTGTGTGACCATAGCCAATTGCCATTGTAGGTCCATTTGTTCCAAGTCATCAGGATCCACCTGATCATAGTCTTCTTCCCATAGAGCTGGATCAATTATTTTCCCTTGAATACAATTTCCGTAAGCTGCTACAAACGATGCTAGAAGCTTCAGTTGCCCCTCTGCAGTTTTAGCACTCATTGGCATTTTTGTGTATCCCTGAGACGATAATCCTGAAGTAGATGTAGACTGAGTTGGCTTTTCTTCTGGTCTAGAAAACCCTAAGAAAGCCCGACTCACTGAGTCTTTTGATTCAACCGGTGTCGATGTCTCACCCGAAAAGAATGCTGTAGCCGTCTTCACATCAGTTGCCCCTGAAGATTTGGACTTCCCAAAGTACATGTCCGGATCCTGTACTTGTTCATAATCCGTCTCCTTCTTGAGCAATTCAAAGTGATATGCCCTCAGCGTTCCAATAACTTAGAGTATAGAACTTGTCTTCATCATGCTTTATCAGTGCCACGTACATCTCCCATTTGGCTGGTAAAGCATCCAGAGGCTTCACAATCTTCTCTGTCTCACGATACTCCACATCTTGGTTGTCTAACTCAGTCAGGAAGTGATAGAATTGAGTAATGGTCTCATCCAGCTTTTCGTTCTTCAAGGCTTTGAAGATCGCGAACTGCTGCTTGAGCATTTCCATTCTATTTTTCCTGACCCTTGGATTTCCTTCACACCGTTTCTCCAAAGCATCCCATAGCTCTTTTGCTGTTTTTTGATTGCGGAAAGTGTGCAAGATCTCCTGAGGTAAAGCCATTCGTATGATAGCGAATGCCCGGTTCTCGGCTTCATAAAGTTTCTTATCATCGTCCTTCATCTTTGAATATGATAAGACACTTTGTCGTCCTTCAACCTCTGCCGTCGGTGGAATGTATCCCTCATCTATACAAATCCACATCCGCATATCATTAAATCTAGCGAAGTCGGTGAACCTATCCTTCCACCAGTAATAATCTTCCAATTTCATCAACTTTGGTGGAGAATTTGCTTTTCCGACCTCGTGATCCATCTCAATAAACCTCTGTAGACTTGTCATTGTTTCAAATATTTTTGAATTTAAACTTAATTAATGTAATTCGAAATTAATTTAAATTAATTCCTTCGAACCTAAGTAAGTTCGAATTTAATTAATTTTAAACTGGTTTGGAATTAGATTCAAAATTAAGTTTGAAATCCAACTATGTTCGAAATTGATGACAAACTCGACGGTATACTAAAGTCGAAAGTTCTAATTTCGAATTTATACTAAACTCGAAATCTGAGCAGATTCAAAATGGCCAAACTCAAATCAACACTAAGGAACTTCGAAAGGATCGTATTTTCTGACAAACTCAAAAGATGAGCAAACCCTAATACCTCCTTGATAAACTCTAGCGCCGCAAGTTCGAAAAACGGCTAATACTTCGAGTTCTTCAAGTTTTCAGATTAAACCAATATTTTTACGAGTAAAAATATTGATTTCGATCAAAAACTTGAACTAATACAAAGAATTTCCCGATATCTGACTTGATAAACTCGAAAATCCTCCAAAAGTGTGATGAAAACCGTCCAAAACGTCAAGAAACCACATATGTTTCTTAGTGAACACGAAAAACACCAATGAACACCCAATGGCTCTGATACCACTTATAAGGTCTTGACACTACGGATCTATCTCGACGCGACACCTTCCAACGAGTGCGGAATCCTCGTTAGCGGCTTTACGGTAAGATCACACACACGGAAACACGGAGACTACCACGGTGATAAACGAACTACTTACAACGCCCCTACACGATGATTCTCTCTGAAACAACTCTCTGGAAACTTTCTAGTTCGAGATCGCCTTTGCTAATCGCTCTGCTAAACGTCTGCAAAAGTCTTTTAATTAATCGAATTAACCCTTAATTATACTGACAGATTCGAGTTTGTCTAGGACAAATTCGATTCTGGCCCAAGGCCTATTCGAATTTGTCCTCAATGGCAAATTCAAATTTACCTTAAATTCGAACCTGTTCCTAGAACTTATTCTAGAACTTAATATGATCGTCTAAGCTTATCATGCAAATGTAAACCTCATACACAATCATGATAACAATAACAAAACTAGACTGCTGTCGTCACACCGGATGTACCAACAGACTCCCCCTTGACGATAGCTTCTAGTTGTTGTTCATTGATCGTAATAGACTATCAGATTCAGAGACTATGAATATCGAAACTAGACAGCTATTGTCACATCGGGTGCATCAACAAAAAACTTGAACTAACTCAGAAAAACTATGAAAATGTAGAACTCAGAAAAACTATGAAAATGTAGAACTCAGAAAAACTATGAAAATGTGATTTTTCCGGTAAAAACGTCAAGAAACCAAGAATGTTATATGAACACGAAGAACACGATGAACACTATTTATGGCTTTGATACCACTTGTAAGGTCACCTACCTACGGATCAGATCTTGACGCGACACCTTCCAACGATTCCGGAATCCTCGTTAGGGGTTTAACAGATCGATCACACACACAGAAAACCGGAGACTAACACAATGATAGACGTCACAACGAACGACTCGACACGTGTATCTCTCCGAAACGACTCTATGAAATCTTCACAAGTTCGTAGTGCACTATACGAGCTCTGAATACTAATCTATGCAAAAGTCACTAATGAAATTAACTCTTAATTATAGAGCTTAGATTCGAACTTAGCTCAGACAAGTTTGTATAGGCCCAAGCCCACGAAATTGTCCACTACATGTTCGAACTTAGCTCCTACTAAGTTCAAACCCTAGTCTTTGAACTTATGTTTGAACTTATCTTTGAACTTAAGTAAACATCAATCATAAACAATATCAAACATATATAACCAATATCAAACATATGTATTAACTTGTAATTACAAAGCCTGAACTATTACAAAAGACTATCTACACTTAGACTGCTATCGTCACACACGATGCACTAACATGGAATCAGCACGGTCACCATTCTGATGACAAACTTCCTCAATTTCTAACATACGAGAGACAGATGGAGCAGCAGCCACTCGTTGTTTCTTTGCTAAATTAGCATATCTATTCATCGACATTGGTGCAATATATTGAGCATAATGTTTCTGTAGAAAGATGCACATTTATTAGAGAATAATTTTTATACGGATGAAACAATAAGAATTTGGAAAAAACAATGGACGATGAAATATTTATATAAGTATGATGTTTTTAAAGGATTCCGGATGTGTTGCAAAAACAATATTGAAATCCGACATCAAATGAATGTTTCTTGCTATTTTATGCAAAGAATAGTACTTTAACGAGTGAAAATGCAAATTCGCAATGAGAAGTGTAATGTTTATATAGAAATGATGTTTTTAGAAGGTTTTTGATGTGTTGTGAAACTTCCATTAAAAACCGACACCATTTAAAAGTTTGTTGCTAGATTATGTAATTTTCGCATAAAAGAATGCTCTTTTGTGCAAAATCCGTCAAAAATCAGAATGTAATAATTTTGTATTAAGTTAAAGCCTTCTGCAATAGAGACGAAAAGGAAAAGGCAAAGATTCTACAATATAAAGATAAATACTGCTTTGTCAGAACGTGTAGAAAAGTATTCTTGTCTTTTTGGAAAGAAATTCCAATGTCTCTATGTCCAATGAGGAAGCTTCACTGGGATTCTCAGTGAGAGTATAAAAGGAAGTTTCTAAGGAATGTGAGATAACCAAGAGTGTGATATTCAGAACGTGCAAAGAAGTGTGTTTTCATGCATGTAAAGTCTACTTGAATAAAACAGCAAAGTGTATCCAAGCTGTTCTTGTTCAAGCTGTCTGTCTGTCTGTCTTGTAAACAATGAGTTCATCCTTGTGACTGTATTCATTGTAACTGGTCTGAGTGTGTCTTAGATTAGTAGAACATCTGTTGTATCTGTCATCTCAGCTTGAACCTTTCCGCAGTTCAAGCTTGTTTGTAATTAACACTTGTTGATAATACATACAAACATTGAGAAAGCGTATTGAATTTTTAAATAGTTGTATTCCCCCTCCCCCCCCCCCCCCCCCCATCTCCAGCTTAGAGCAACATACTAGGGAAACCTTTTAGAACCTGCAACTGGTATCAGAGCCGTTTAGAGTGTGTGTCAACTCTAGATCTCTATGACAATGGCTCTATGGCAAAACCCCCCAAGTTCAATCATCAGAACTTCTCTGGCTGGAAGTGCAGAATGATGCTCTATTTATAGAATCTGGGCGTACAACTACCAGAGATAGTAATGGAAGGTCCCTATGTGCTAACCTCCATTACTACTATCACTCCTGCTGCTGAATGAGCTGTTCCTGAAAGTTGGACCTTTGCAAAGGCTAAAGCTCAATGGTCTGATGAAGACAACAGGCTTGTTGCTCTTGATGCAATCTGGTTATTTCTCTTCCTGATGATGTGTTCAAACAGGGTGAAAAGATGAAGACTGCAAAGTAGATGTGGGATATTTTGTGTACCGTCTATGATGGTCCCACTATCACACTGTATAACAGGATCAACAATCTTGTTAGACAGTATGAACTATTATTTGCAAAGCCAAAGGAGACTTTCACTGAAACCTATATCAGGTTCACTACTCTAATCAATGATATCAAAGCTGCTGGGATCACCAAAGACAGTTTAACTCTGGTAAACAAATTTTTGGACATTCTGCCTGTGGAATGGGATTATTTCTCTACTATCCTCAGAAACTCAGGCGCCATCAGAGGTATGGATCTTGTAAATCTATATGGATCCTTACTAAATGATGAACAATCAAGGTAACAGAAAAAAATGCCTTAGAAATGTCCAAAAGAGGTGCTGCCTTAGTGGCCAGCGTGAGACAACCTGCTGGTCAGGTTTGTGATGTGTTCACACAAGCTGACCAACAGGCTGTTCATGAAATGAAAGAATTGTCTGAGGAAGAAGACTATGAAGATCTTACTGAATTTGATGATGAGCAAATGATTGCTATGCTTGTTAAAAAATTCAAGAAGAAGAGGTTTGGTGGAAAGATGCTGCAAAAGAAGTCAGGTGCCATCAAAAAGAAAGCATTGGACTAAACTAAGGCTGAGTGCTTTAAATGTGGCAAAACAGGTCATATAGTTGTTGACTGTGTGTCTAAAGTTGTTGGCTCATCATCCAAACCATACAAGACAAATAAAGACGATGGCTATAGGGTTAAGTACCTAATAGCCATGGCTAAGCAGAAAAAGTTGGAAGACTTAGTGGCTTCCAACAAGCAGAAGGGACTCATGGCTGAGACTTGTGACTGGGAGGAGTCTGATTCATCATCAGATGAAGAGGACAACAATTGTCTGATGGCCAACACTGATGTCCCCTCAACAAGCAACTTCAAACAGGACTTGGCTGAAGTTGAAGCTCTCAGCAGCTTAGAGAACAGGAACCCAACTATGATGTATAAGGTACAAAATTTTATGGATTACAATTCTAATGAAAAAGTGAAAATGTCTGAATATTTACTTGTTGATTTAAAAGATGCTGTTGAGAAGCATGATGCTTTGATGTCTGAGATCTCTAAGTTAAAAACAGATCTTGAAACAAAATCTAATGAACTGGACAGCTTTCATAAGTTGAAAACTGAACTTGATGAAGTAACTAAACCACATCAACGCCATTTTATTAGAAAAAAAGAGAGAGACAGATTCAAAGCATGCAAAGCTTCAAAATATTATTGACTCTTGGTGCCAAGCAGCACAGAAAGTCAACCATTGTATTAGTCAGCAAATCTCTGCTCAAATCCAAGCCTATCTTGGAGGGGATCTTGATACAGCAGCTTCAATTGTTGAGATAAATAATCTGGAAAAAGACTTATCCACTCTTGGTGAGCTTCCAAGTACTTTTATTCAAAGTGTAAATGGAAAGCTGGTCTCAACAAACAGATTTTTCAGGCCTCAAAACACTGACAATTTGTGTGAAAAAGTTTTAAACACTGATGATGGAATGTGTTCTCCATCAAATCAGCCTGCTAAGTGCATAGTTGGTTCACACAAACAAAAGAAGGGAAAACAAGTTCAAACTACAGCTTTGGACACTAAACCTGTCAACAAAATAGGTCTGGATCTAAAGCTGATGGGAAGAAACCTGTCAACCCATTTGATGCTGAACATTTTGAGAAAAAGTTTTCAAAAGGGAAGCAGCCTGCTTTCAACAGCCTAAAAACTAATATTTTCCCATGACACTCTACAGGTTAAACAACCAAGCCAGGTTTGGTACTTGGACAGCAGCTACTCAGGCCACATGACAGGTTGCAAAGATTTGCTGAGTGATCTCAGGCCTGAAAAAGGGCCAAAGTTCACCTTTGGTGACAATGTTCAGGGATCCACAGAGGGATATGGAACCCTTCAAGCTAGTGTTGCAATATTCAAAAGAGTATCCTATGTGTCTAGGCTAAAACATAACCATGTTAGCATTAGCCAACTGTGTGATGTTGGCTACAAGGTTCAATTTGATGAGCACCTGGGATATATACTAGATCCCCAAGGCAAGATTTTGATGTGTGCACAAAGGAAGAAAGGTGTACATATTGTGGATATGAAATATGTTGATCCCACAACTGAAACCTGCTTTATCTCAAGGAGCAATGCAGACCTAAACTGGTTATGACACAAAAGGCTATCACACCTGAACTTCAAGAATATCAACAAACTCTGTAAGAAAGAGTTGGTAACAGGTATGCCTCCTATAACCTTTGTTAAGGATAAACTCTGCACAGCTTGTGAGAAAGATGGAAGTTCTATACTCTTTCTTAATCCACATGGACTTGTTTGGACCTGTCAGTGTCCCAAGTCTAGGAGGTAGAAGATACACTCTAGTAATGGTTGATGAGTTCTCCAGGTTTACATGGGTGATCTTCCTGAAGACCAAAGGAGAGGCTGCTAGAGAGATTATTGGATTTATCAGAAAGATGGAAGTTCTAAACTTTACTCAAGTCAAGCAGCTTAGAAGTGATCATGGTACTGAATTCAGAAACAGTACTCTTAAGGATTTCTGTGAAGAAAGAGGGATCTCATAAAATTTTCAGCTGTAAGAACTCCACAACAAAATGGAGTTGCTGAAAGGAGGAATAGAACCCTCAACACTGCCTGCTTCACTCAAAACAGATACTTAGTAATGAAAAGGTTCAACAAGACTCCTTACGAGTTAATCAAAGGGAGAAGGCCAAATATAAGCTATTTCCATGTGTTTGGATTCCCCTGCTTTAATCTAAATCAGAGGGATCATCTGGCAAAATTTGAACCCAAAGCTGATGAAGGTGTGTTTGTTGGATATTCTGCTGTTTCTAAAGCCTACAGAGTATACAACTACAAAAGAAAGGTGATAGATGAATCTATCGACGTCACCTTTGAGGAGTCCCGGAATGCCTTCACCAAAGCTGTTCCTGAATCAGTTTCAGGAGAGTTCATCTTTGATGATCTAATGCATTCAAATGATGAGGAAAAGGACTCAAAAGATTCCACTATACCCAGAGTGGAACCTGTTAACCATAATAGTCATGATGATGATTATGTTGGTACACCTTGCATGAGTAAGTGTACTGACATAGTTAATGCACCTTGTCCAGAACCAATCAATGCTGATTTCCCTAAATCTTCTAATGATGTTTTCAACAACAATGATTCATTCTCAATGGGTGAACAGGCTCAAGACATCAGTGTGTCTGAAAATCTTGAAAGCTGTTCTACAAGACCTGATGAAGCTGAAAATGATACAGAAGAATCTTCATGAAACATGATCCTAAGTGGATCAGGTGTCACCCCAATGAATAAATAATTGGTGACATCAACAAAGAGGTACAAACAAGATGGGACAACTTAGGAAACTTTTGTATGTTTTCTAGCTTTGTATCCCTTATAGAACCAAAGAAAGAAGATGATGCTCTTAAAGATGCAAATTGGATCACTGCCATGCAAGAAGAGCTCAATCAGTTTGAGAGAAACAATGTATGGAAGCTGGTCCCTGTTCCTAAAGGTAAAACTATCATTGACACCAAATGGGTTTTCAGAAACAAAATGGATGAGCAAGGTCATGTCATTAGAAATAAGTCAAGACTGGTTGCTCAACGCTATAGGCAAGAAGAAGGCATAGACTATGATGAAACATTTGCTCGAGTGGCCAGGTTAGAAGCAATTCGTTTGTTTCTAGCTTATGCTGCTCACAAGAGCATGAAGGTATTTCAAATGGATGTAAAGAGTGCCTTTTTTTATGGTAAGTTGCAAGAAGAAGTATATATGTCAAGCAGCCTCCAGGTTTTGAAAGTGAACTACATCCAGGTTATGTCCATAAGTTAGACAAAGCTCTCTATAGTCTAAAACAAGCCCCTAGAGCCTGGTATGACACTTTTACTGACTTCCTTGTGAGCAATGGTTATTCCAGAGGTAAAGTGGATACCACGTTGTTCATAAAAAAGTGAAAACTTATATTATGCTTGTTCAAATATATGTGGATGATATAATATTTGGTTCTACTAATGAACAATTATGCAAGAACTTTTCACTGCTCATGAAATCCAAATATGAAATGAGCATGATGGGTGAACTCACTTTCTTTCTAGGATTACAGGTTAAACAACCCTCAAATGGAATTTTTATTAATCAAAGAAAGTACACTTTAGATCTTCTGAAAAAGTTTAAATTTGATCAAAGTTCTCCCATCAAAACCCCAATGGCAACCAATGTAAACTTGGATGCTAATGCCTGTGACAAAGCTGTTTCAGTAACAGCTTACAGAGGCATGATTGGGAGCTTGCTATACTAGACTGCTAGTAGACCACATATTATGTTTGCTACCTGTTTATGTGCTACGTTTCAAGCTGATCTTAAGGAATCACATCTAGCTGCTGTAAAAAGAATATTCAGATAACTAAAGGGTACACCAGGTTTGGGTCTTTGGTATACCAAAGACTCCAGCCTTGAACTAATTAATTATTTAGCATCTGAATTTACAGGCTGCAGGTTAGACAGAAAAAGCACAACAGGTGGATATCAACTCCTCGGTGGTAAGTTGATAAGTTGGTATAGCAAGAAGCAGAATTCGGTTTTTACTTCTACTGCTGAAGCTGAGTACATTCTGGAAGCTGCTGTGGGTAGATTCTATGGATGCAGCATCAGCTTGAAAATTATGGCCTTGTATATAGGGAAACTCCTATTCTGTGTGATAATACAAGTGCCATAGCTATCTCCTACAATCCAGTATTCCCCTCCAGAACAAAGCATATAGAAGTCAGACATCACTTTATCAGGGATCACATCCAAAAAGGTAATGTGGAGGTAAGTTTTACTTTCACAAAAGAACAGCTTGCAGACATTTTCACCAAGCCTCTTGATGAAAACAGGTTTAATTACCTAGTAAGCAAGCTGGGCATGTTAAATAAAAGTGACTAAGTGTCATTGATGTTTTAAAGATCACTTATTCAAACTTGTCCAAATTTCATAGAACAGCTTGGACTGGACAGGTTTTACTTGCCCTGTACTTAGCCAGTTTTTGAAAACTTGGACAACTTGGACATATAACAGGCTTGACAAAATAAGTGTTGATTTTAAACCTGTTCAGTTGTATAAACTTCAAGCCTGCTCACTCTCTTAATCTGTCACACAAGGCAATGCCTTGTAACCTGTTCAGCTATTGAACAGGTTTCACAATAAAACTTGTTCTCATTTAGCTGCACAAGTTGCATGAACAGCTTAAAGAATGATCAGTCTATAACAGGTTTGAACAACAGCTTGGAACATCAGTTTTATTTACCTTTCTTCACATTTAAGTTACTTAAATTACGTATTTATTTAACTTAATTACCTACGGATAATGTTTGTTAACGTGTGTTAGTAGTTTAAAAGGTCAAGTGGTCTGACAACCGTTCTAACATGGCAAACCGTTCCGTTTGCCATTAAAGAACATTTCAAATCAACCGCCCAAACCTTTATCTCTCCTACTCACTCACATTCAAATCCTATAAATACCTAAACCACTGTTTCATCTTCTTTTTCTTCCTATTGCTTCCAAAACCTCCTACTAAACCTTAAACAGACTAAGTGTCAAAACACCCTGCATCTCTGTTACTTTCTTAAATGGCTCCCAAAAACAATCCGATTTTGCCTGTGTTCCTTGGTGATGATGTAGTCAAACACCCCTATGTCAACACCATGCTCACACTCAAACCCACCAACTACATTGCCAATCTGACCATTCCCAAAAACTATGTGGGAAAAGGATATGAACAAATGGTGGAGTTTCTGCAAGCCCATCCTCTGCACTACGCTATGTCTGCCTCTCCTAATGTCATGTACCAGGAGATGGTTTATGAGTTTTGGTATACCTGCTCATATGACCCTTCAACCAAAACCATCAAGGGAACCATTCTCAATGGCACTCAAACCATTAAGATCACTGCTGCTATTCTCATGGAGGTACTTCATCTTCCCATTGCTGACAAATATGACAAAGAACAGCCTGAGGATGAACAGATGGGTAACCTGCTACGCTTCTGTGGTGTAGCAGAACCAAAAGTGGGTGCTACCCTGTTCAGAAGGGACTTATCCCCAACATACAGTTTTCTATTCGTCTTTATGGTGATGTCCTTCAGCTGCAAAGTTGGCTCGTTTGACCAGCTTAGCAGGGATGAGATTCCCATAGTCCTACAGCTTGTGGTTGGGACTACTCTGAACATGGCAATGTGGATTTTCGTGAATTTGAGGAACCTGGTGCCGCAAGAACATCGTCCTGCTGCTGTAAGATACCCAAGGTTCTTGAGCCTCATCTTCAAACATGTCTGTGGTGAGCATCTATACAACTCTCAACCTTTGTTAACTACTGTTACATTCCATGTCCTTGGGAATAGAGTGTTTTACACCCCAATACTCAACAATGAACCTCCTCTATACACTCCATTGAGGAGGTTACTTGGCTTGGTGGAAGGACCCTCTACTCAGAGGGTGGATCCAATAGCTGCTCCCAAGGGAAAATCAAAATCAAGGCCCAAACTAATAAAGA
Organism: Centrapalus pauciflorus; assembly: GCA_020465985.1. Classification (NCBI taxonomy): domain Eukaryota; kingdom Viridiplantae; phylum Streptophyta; class Magnoliopsida; order Asterales; family Asteraceae; genus Centrapalus; species Centrapalus pauciflorus. The sequence continues at coordinate 65,099 of JAANYP010005919.1, forward strand.
GGGCCTTGCAAACTGGTGAAGCTGAGCCTGTCCGCAAGAAGGCTAAAACAGCTAAGTCTGCCCCATCAGCCTCAGTGGCTGAGGGGGAGCAGACTCCTCACCCTGGTTCATCTGTTGAACCTAAAGCCTTTGTGGCTGGTGTCTCTGTGGCACCTGAGACCATGGAACAGGTTAACCCTCCTGTTTCTGACCCAGTCTCACCTCCAGTCCAAACAGAACCTCTCATCACTTCTCCACAACATCCATCCTCCACTTCATCTCTCAAATCCTATAACAGACGCAAATCCTTAGCCAAAAAGAGACCATCCTCCCAAACTAGCCCCTCTGACCCCTCCCAATAGGAGTCAGTTGAAAAAGAAGCAACCCTTGTTGCTTCTCCTATTTTGGGAGTAAGTTCAGCAAATTTGGAGCAAGCTTCACTCCATAAAGAGTCCACCCTGAGTCAGCCTAGGCCCTCTGGTTCCTCCCAACAGGAAGCAGTTGTACAAAAGGAGACTGTCACATCAACTGTCCAAGCCTCTCAACAGGCTGAAGACATTGAAAGACAGGAGCCCCCTCTACTCCACACTGAGTCCAAACAGTCACCCCCCTCATACTTCTCATACACAATCTGAGTCTACACGAGGAGCCTAAGCTGCTGGAACAGACCATCCAACAGAATAGCCTCACTCTTCTACTCCTGGTGATGCAGCTGTTCCACACCCAACAACTGTTGAAGGATCATCAACCCAAGCTGATGAACCTGAGGGAATAGAACATCCATCTGGTGAGGCTGCACCTTAAGTGCACATTCCATCATCAGATTTCACCACTGATGATGTTGAAATGCACATCCCATCTCCTCATGAATAGGTGCCTAAAAACCAAGGTACTATTGAGGGAACAACCCCAGGTCTTCATGAAGGTGCTACAATACCAGCAGCATCTAAAAGGCCACCAACTTCTACCATTTTCACCTCATGATGCAGATACAGCCACTGCTGAAGGTCCCATTGACCCTTCTAAGCTGGTTCATATAACTTATGCCCAGGCTATAGAACTTCTTTCTAAAGTCTCCCTACCTTCACCTACTGATCCACATACTCCTCAATCATCACCCTCACCATCACATTCCTCACCATCCACCCAATCCAAATAGTCAACCAACACACCTCCATCCCCCAAAGATCTACCTTTGAATGATCAGATGTCTCTGCTGACCAACAAAGTTGGTTCTTTGGAAACTTCTATGACAGCCCTACCTTCCATTATTTCAGACTCTGTGTCTGCCCAGCTTCAGGGATTCCTTGATTCGTTCAGTACTTCTTTCCCAACCCCTGCTCCCCAAGCTGATCATTCTTCTCAGCTGCTTGCACTCACTACATAGCTGCAATAACTATCCTCCTCCCTATCCTCAAATCTTTCTACCCAACATGACTCCGTGTCCATACTGGAAGCTGTTTCCCAACAGCTGTCAACTCTAGTTGACACTTGCTCAAACACTCTCCCTTCCACTTTGGCCAGCCTTAATACCTTAGTGGTCTCTCTGTCAAATTCTGTGTCCACAAACTTTGATGATATGCAAGATTCTCTTGAACTGAATCTTGCACAGCTTCAAAGTTTGGTGTTCACAGCTTCTGACAGGGAGGCTATTGCTAAGCTGTCATCCCTTGCCACTTCTCATTCTTCTTCTCTTCAGACGTGTATCAACTAACTTGCAGAGGTTAAGGACAATTTGGCTTTCTTAGTGCATAGCCTTGTTGGTTCCAAGCCTGCTGCCAAAACTGTTGTTACCCAGCCTGCTGGATCCATTCCTTCAGGCAGACCTACTGTTGAAGGCTCTGTGTCATCTCTTTCAAAGGAGGAGAAGATATATGCCTTGAAGACCAAGTCTAAGCGGGAGAAGTCTTCATCTCCCTCTAAGGGGAAATCAGCTTCAACAGGGCAAGCAACAGGTATTTCCCAAACAGGTGTTGTTGCATGTGTCTCCAAAATTTTTGAAACTGCTCATCCTACTCAGGCTGATCTCCAAGCCCTGCACCATCTAAGGGGGAGGAATCCATTCCTGAGGACAGGCCAAGCAGAAGGAGACATCTGATTCTAGAACAAACTGAAGAAGAGGAGGAAGAGAAGACTGAAGTTGTCATAACCACAACAGCTAAGGGTAAGAGAAAAACCTCAGTGGACACTGACTATCTAAAGGCTGCTCAACTCAAGTTGACAAAACACAAGCCAAAGAAATGGGTGTTGCACTGGACACCTATTATGAATTCAAACAAGAGCCGCTTAAGATCTTGGAAAGACAAAAGAAAGAAGAAGCCTCTACCAAAGCTGCAAAGGCCTTTGCATTCAAGGAGGCAAGAAAAGTTAAAATTCCCTCCTTGGATGTTCAAAGGAAACTGCTAGAGGCTGCAAAAGAGTCAGTGACCGAGAAAGAGGGAGAGAAATAAAAGAGTGCACAGGTCTTAGTGATAAATCAAAGCCTGCATCCTCTTCAGCAAGAGCCCAAGTACACTTTGACAACTTGGCAAGGAAGAAATTCTTTGATGTGGCCAACAGAAGGCTTGCCAAGGAAACAATCGTTAAAGTTTCCCCATTTCAAAGAAAGGCGAGCAGTGGAAGATTCAGATAAACAGGCTAGGTGTTGAGGGTCTAGAATTGGAAGCTTATGAATATGCTGATGTTTCTTGCATGGGGTACAGAGAATGGGTTGAATTGGCAGTTGCCCTGAGTCAGTCAAAATCAGAAACTACTAAGACTATCAGGGCATATGTCAAAACACTGATGGAGAGAGTCAAAAACTTGGGCCTGATCTCTAAAGAGCAAATTTAGGGTACCTTAGTGGTAGAAACCAAAATTAAGCCCAGGAGAAAGAGGAAGGATACAGAGCTTGAGGAACTCCTAATGATGATCGATCAAGGCATTTTAGCTGTTGAAATCAAAGGAGTAAATCACAGCCTGCCCAGGGGTGTTGAGCCTGAAGAAGATAAGCTCATAGAAGAACCTGAGTTTGGGGTATTCTTTGTAGACCCCTTAACAAAAAAAAATGTGTTTCCAGAGAGCCTCTGATCTGCATAAGGTTGGACTCAGCAGCTCATAGCATTTAGACTCTCCAACTCTTTCAAGCAATCATCAAAATGGAGAGCAACTATCTGGGAACAGCTTAAAGGCTTCTATGAGAAAGGAGAACTTCAGCACCCTGACTTCATGTTTCTCAGACATGAAGTAGAAGAAATTGAAGAGACCATGGACCACTTTGAACAATTGTATGAACTCTCTATCAGCTATACATGAACTGATATTAAGTGCACTCAAATCTCGTATACATGAACTCTCTATCAGCTATATATGTAAACAATGATTAATTGGTTACACATATCTCTCAAAAATAACCAACCAACCCCACAACTACTAACTTGAACATGCAAATTTCTTATAAATGTTCAAATTATGAATTGTGCGAAAACCGAAAGTTTACATAAAATTTTACAAAACTTTGAAAGGTGATTTCGTTCGCACAAAATACACAAGTTTATATTATATTTTCATCAGAAATATAAACCAATTTAAATTGTCTAGTTAACACTATTTAATCTCATCATTTTTCAATCTCTAGACAAAATCCTTAATAAATTAGTTTTTCCATAACTTATCAAGAATGATCATTTATCATTTTTCTAATTCTCATTATAAAAGTAACAAATAAACACGACGAGATTATATAGTGATTAGCCAAACAATGAAGATTAACAATCAAAGTAACGTAAAACATAACATTAATATCCAATCATCCAAATTAGCAATTATCCAATGTTTAGGGTTTGTTTACCCAAATGATTAGATTAGAAAACTACTCCATAAAGTAGTAAAACATCTAAAGCAAAATGTTAGAAAACTCCCCGAACTATGTTGGTGTTGATAAAATGAAGGCTAAAAATGGCCTCCCTAAAATAAGGGGAACGCGACTATCTTCATCCATATCCAAAACGACAAAATCCACGGGGAAGACAAACTTATCAACTTTAACAAGTACATTTTCAACAATTCTCCGAGGATACTTTAGCGAACGGTCCGCTAATTGAATGCTCATTCGAGTCGGTTGTGGATCTCTTAAATTTAAATTTGCATACAAAGATGTGGGCATCAAATTTATGCTTGCCCCGAGATCCACCAATGCATTAGTACTTACTAACTTACCAATATGACAAGGAATAGTGAAACTCCTTGGATCGGTCATCTATTCTGGCAACTTATTTTGAAGTAAAGTCGAGCGTCCTTCATTCATAACCACAGATGAAACATCTTCAAACTTCCTTTTGTTGGTGATGATTTCCTTGAGAAACTTTGCATATGTAGGCATCTGTGAAATAACATCAACAAACGGTAAGTTAATATGCAATTGTTTAAAAAGTTCAAGAAATTTACCAAATTGTGCGTCCTCTTTTTCCTTTCTTAACCGACTAGGATAAGGAACTTTTGGCTTAGCTATCGGAACTTTGGTGGTAGTAGGAGGTGGGATTTGCACGGTACTTCCTGGGCTTGAATTTTGTGCCTTATCCGTTATGGTCTCCTCTTCTTGATTTACTTGCACATCATCAATAACAACATCATTTGAAACTGTATGAGAAATAGGTTCAAGAGTCTTACAACTCCTCAAGCCAATGGCCTTGACATGTTCTTTCGGATTCGCTTCCGTGTTCGAAGGCAATGTACGCTTTTCCCTTTCAATGAGCAATTGTGCAAGTTGGTTCATCTGCTTTTCCAAGTTCTGAATCAAAGCTTGTTAGTTCCTCATAATATCCTCGAGGGTTGGTTTGGCTTCGGATGATGGTTCAGTGGTATTGGTTTGTTGTTGAGATGTGTTGGTTTGTCGGTTTTGGTATTGAGCGGTGTTTGGATGTCTGGGTTGGTATGTTGTGTTTCTTTGGTTAGATGTTGAAGCACCAGCTCCTTCAAATCCTGGTGGAATTGTAGGTACCTCATTTTTTTGACGCCATCAAAAATTCGGATGATTTCTGTTATCAACATTCGGATTATAATACTGCTGAGCTGGTGGCTGAAATGTTAACTTTCCCCTCGGGTTATCATACCTATCCCCATACAAATATAACACATCTTCGGTTTCTTCAACATCTTCTTCATCCTTGCCACAATCTCTTGCCTTTTGTGGCCCTCCACATAACTGACAAACTTCTTGGATGGATTTTATTGTACTTTATCGCGTGAGAAGTTTAAGCTTTTTAGTGCATTCATACGCAGTATGTGGACCATCACAAAGTTGACAAACATGGGATACTGCCTTAGGATTTTGAAGCGGAACAATTTCTTTTCCCATTCTTCTTATCTCTTCTTTTAGGAACTCACATCATCACTTTGTTTTAAAGCTCCCCGATTTGCTCTATGCCTTGAAGAACGCCACTCATGAGTGTTAGTAGCTGCTGTTTCAACTGCCTTATATGCTTCATCGGGTCGTTTATCCATCACACATCCTCCAGCATTAAGATCCAAAATCTGCCTTGTTGAAATTAACAAGCCAGTATAGAATGTATACACTTGATCATATATGCTCAATCCATAATGTGGACACTTCCTTTATAAACCTTTGAATCGTTCCCATGCTTCATATAATGACTCCTCATTTTCCTGCAAAAAATTATTAATGTCACTTTTTAATCGAGCAGTTTTAGAAGGAGGGAAATACCGCATTAAGAAACGATCATCAAGCTCCTCCCACGTAGTGATTGATTGTGTGTGAGTGATTCAAACCACGCTTGAGCTGCTCCTCGCAATGTATATGGGAAAAGTCTTAAGTGTAGAGATTCTTCGGGCATTTCTCGAATTTTTATCATGTCGCAAATATCCAAGAATCTCGTGAGATGAGCATTCGGATCTTCAGATTCAAGACCATCAAAAGGACATATTTGACTTAGATATTGCAAGTATTGAGTCTTGATCTCGTAATGTGTTGCTTGCACAGGTCGACGAATAATTGCTGATTCGGCCCTAGTATTGGTGGCTTTTGGTCATTCACGCATCGTGCGTGTATCTTCTTGATCACCCATCACTAGTTCAACTCTAGGTTCGTCTTTTGGTGTATATCTTTCTAAGTTCTCAACCACAATAGGTGCAACGTTGACTGGTGTCGATGGTGATCCTTGTCCGGTCTCCACGTTAGCTTCTTTTTGTTTGTTGCGCCTTCGAATCAACTTCTCAGGATCCGATAATGGTTCAGTAAGTTCCGAAAGAAGATTTCTGTTCATACATACACAACAAAGATAAACCAACGTGTGATCTTGACCAAAACAAATTAGAGCAATACAAATAAAAATAATACAATAAAAGTAACTTTCAACCCTTTTCACAATTACCGTTTGTCCCTAGCAACGGCGCCAAAAACTTGATGTGCCGCTAGCACACCCTGGTTTTTATTATGAGAATGGATATAAATATACTAAAACTAGCAAAAATTAGGCAAGTATCACCTATCGTATACTAATATAGTATAAGTAAGTCTAGGTAACGAACACAGGGACAAATGTACATTTATGAAGAAAAAGTTGTAGTTAACAATTAGCTATGGTGGAGATGTTTTGAACTTTTTATAATACTAGAATTTATCGGTATTGAGATTTAACGCAAACACACTTTATGAATTAAGGGATAGGATATTTTTTTTATGGCTAAAACACAATCAATAAAACATGTAATCAAATGGATTTATGCCCACTAAACATCGGATAATAACAAACAATTAAACACGAATTGGATAAAATGTTGGAAGGAATTAAAAGATAGAATCACTCAAATGTCTTATACATGATCAAATCCTTATTTCCAAATAACTGATATTAAATGCACTCAAATCTCTTATACATGAACTCTCTATCAGCTATATATGTAAACAATGATTAAATGGTTACACAGATCTCTCAAAAATAACCAACTAACCCCACAACTACTAACTTGAACACGCAAATTTCTTATAAATGTTCAAATTATGAATTGCGCAAAAACCGAAAGTTTACATAAAATTATACAAAACTTTGAAAGGTGATTTCATTCTCACAAAATACACAAGTTTATATTAGATTTTCATCAGAAATATAAACCAATTTAAATTGTCTACTTAACACTATTTAATCTCATCATTTTTCTATCTCTAGACAAAATCCTTAATAAATTAATTTTACCATAACTTATCAAGAATGATCATTTATCATTTTTCTAGTTCTCATTATAAAGTTAACAAATAAACAAGACGAGATTATATAGTGATTAGCCAAACAATGAAGATTAACAATCAAAGTAACGTAAAACATAACATTAATATTCAATCATCCAAATTAGCAATTTTCCAATGTTTAGGGTTTGTTTACCCAAATGATTAGATTAGAAAACTACTCCATAACGTAGTAAAACATCCACATTATCGATGAGAGAAATTTAAACATTTCAATAAAGCAAAATGTTAGAAAAACTCCCTGAGCTATGTTGGTGTTGATGAAATGAAGGCTATTCTTGATTGAATCCACAAGTTGCAACGATTTCGCGGCCTTTTCTTCTCCAAAAATTTGTCAAGAAGTGTGTTCTTTTTCTCCCCTCCAACCGTCTCCTCTTATTCCAGGAAAATGAGACTTTTGTAATTCTGAAACAACTCACCGAGTCGATGATGTGGCGCGCTGCCATTGGACCGTCCAAAACGAACGCCTTACTTCTGTTAAAGTAGATGACTCGCCGAGTGGGAATGGGTGACTCTCCGAGTCGCTTTGCTGGCGGCTTCTCATTGGTTGTGGAGAAAGGAGGCATTCGTATGAATTTTTAAATCGACTCGCCGAGTCGCTATCAGGAAACTGGATATTCTCCATTTTTCTTCCAACACAACCTAAAAATAACAATAATCACAATAAGCGCATACTTTTCCCATAAAAACACACTTTTATCTATAAAACCACAAGGATATCGCCTTATAAAACATGTGTAAAATAGGCAATATCAGTGATATTTGATGGAATCATCTTGGACTGATTATAGAAAATAGAGGGAGATTGTTAGGCACAAAAAAGCCTTAGTCAAACCTGTTATACATCTTAGGGGGAGATTATTAATCAAAACTGTTTGATGCACTTGAAGGTATAATTTAAGGCCTGTTAATGTCTTATTGAAACATGAAAACTGATTTGCAATATAAGTCAAAGCTGCTTACCGTGTTGCATTTGTTGCAACTAAGGCAGAATGTCCAAGTTGTTCTATTTTGCTGAACAAACTGGACATATACTGTCTACGCTGCTCTAACCTGTTGAGCAGCTTGGACAAATTCTAAGTGTTCTGTTCTTTGTAAACGGAACCTGTTCTTGGTGAACAGGCTAAACACTTTATAGAATATGTTTCCATGTCCTCATGTATTGTCTTGGACCAAGGGATCAGTTTACAAAGTCGAAGACAAAGTGGAAAAACAAAAGCTGCTAAGACTGTCCATGATGTTGTGTTACATGGAAACAAAGTGGATATTTGAAATGGGTGACAGACCATTTCTTATATCAATATGGCCATAACAGAAGATGAAAGGTTTAAAGTTGACATTTCTCTTTTGGTTAAAGCCTTCTGCAACAGAGACAAAAAGGAAAAGACAAAGAATCTGCAATAAAAAGACAAATACTGCTTTGTCAGAACGTGCTATTGGAAAGACATTCCACTATCTCTATGTCCAATGAGGAAGCTTCACTGGGATTCTCAGTGAGAGTATAAAAGGAAGTTTCTAAGGAATGTGAGATAACCAAGAGTGTGATATTCAAAACATGCAAAGAAGTGTGTTTTCATGCATGTAAAGTCTGCTTGAATAAAACAGTAAAGTGTGTCCAAGTTGTTCTTATTCAAGCTGACTGTCTGTCTTGTAAACGGTGAGTTCATCCTTGTGAGTGTATTCATTGTAACTGGTCTGAGTGTGTGTTAGATTAGTAGAACATTAGTTGTATCTGTCATCACAGCTTGAACCTTTCCGCAGTTCAAGCTTGTTTGTAATTAACATTTGTTGATAATACAACATTGAGAAAGTGTGCTGAATTTTTAAATAGCTGTATTCACCCCCCCCCCCTCTACAGCTTAGAGCAACATACTAGGGAAACCTTTTGGGACCTACAACAACCACCTGTTCAAGAATTGAAGGAGATGCCAATTCATTTAAAGTACGCTTTCTTTGATCAGAATGACACTCTTCTTGTCATAATTTCATCGGATCTGACTGAAGCGTAAGAAAAAGTCTTACTCCAAGTGTTAGTTAAATATAAAGAGGTAGTAGGATGGACTATAGCGGATTTAAAAGGAATTAGTCCTACTTTGTGTATGCACCGAATCATTACTGATCCAGAAGCTAAACCAGCACGGGATGCACAAAGGAGACTAAATCCTTATCTAAGGGAAGTAGTTAAGAAAGAAGTATTAAAGTGGTTGGACGCTGGGATAATCTACCCCATATCTGATAGCAAATGGGTGAGTCTAACCTAAACTGTGCCCAAAAAATCTGGGATCACAGTTCTTGACACTGAAGATGGAGGAAAGATAACTACTCGCCCTGTAACTGGATGGAGAGTATGCATCGACTATAGGAAACTCAATTTTGCTACTTCCAATGATCATTTTCCACTACCATTTATAGATCAAATTGTGGAAAAGTTAGTAGGCCAAAAGTTTTATTGTTTCCTCGATGGTTATTTTGGTTATAATCAAATTCCAATCCATCCAGAAGATCAAGAGAAAACTACATTTACATTTCCATATGGCACCTTTGCGTACCGAAGGATGCCGTTCGGTTTATGTAATGCACCCGCCACATTCCAGCGTTATATGATGGCTATCTTTTCAGATATGGTGGGTGGTTCTCTTGAGATATTTATGGACGATTTTTTTCATATTTGATAAGACATTTGAGGATTGTCTAGGACATTTAGAGAAAGTCCTAAAGAGATGCACTGAGACCAACATAGTCTTAAGTTGGGGAAAAAGCCACTTCATGGGGAAAGAAGGGGTAGTCTTAGGTAACATAGTGTCCGAAAAAGACATGGAAGTGGACAAAGCAAAAGTCTAATTAATATCTTCACTTCCACCCCCCATCAATGTTAAAGGAATAAGATCATTCCTAGGCCACGCTGGTTTTTATCGACGGTTTATTAAGGACTTCAGTGAAATCTCAAGGCCATTATGTAATCTCTTGGCAAAAGATGTTGAGTTTAACTTTGACAAATCATGTATGCAAGCATTTGAAAAATGTAAGTCGAAGTTAACTAAAACACCAATTCTGCAATCTCCGGATTGCTCTCAACCTTTTGAGATCATGTGCGATGCGAGTGATTATGCAGTGGGTGTTGTATTAGGCCAAAGTTAGAGAAGAAGCTAGTGGTTATTTATTACGCAAGTAAAGCATTTAACGAGGCACAAATGAACTACACAACTACGGAGAAAGAATTATTAGTCGTAGTGTTTGCCCTGGATAAATTTAGATCATACATTTGTGTGGCAAAAGTAATTGTGTACTCAGACCACGGCACTTTAAGGCATCTATTAGCGAAGAAGGATGCCAAATCTCGACTTATTCGATGGATCCTTCTATTGCAGGAATTTAATTTAGAAATTAGTGACAAGAAAGGCACGGAAAATGTTGATGTCGACCACTTATCTAGGCTCCAAATTATCCCAACAGATTCAACTGATCATATCAGGGACTCCTTCCCTAATGAACAATTATTATCAGTTTCCAAAATTTCATGGTTTGCGAATTTAGTCAACTATTTCGTATCAGGAAGATTGCCGGAGCATTGGAACTCCCAACAAAGAAAATATTTCTATGCTCAAGCAAGGCAATACGTTTGGGATGAGCCTGGTTTATTTAAGATAGGTGCAGATCAAATTATGAGACGTTGTGTCCCTGATTCGGAACATGAAGATTTTCTTAAACATTGTCATGCATACGCATGCGGTGGCCATTTCAGTGCAAAGAAAACTGGCCACCAAATACTGCAGTGTGGGTTTTTCTTGCCCACAATTTTTAAGGATGCATACGAATTTGTAAAAGGATGCATAAGATGCCAGCAAACAGGTGGCATTTTAAAAAGGGATGAAATGCCCATGACCCCGATATTAATTGTTGAAATATTTGATGTATGGGGGATTGATTTTATGGGACCCTTCCCTAAATCATTCGGGTATGAATATATATTGGTCGCAGTAGACCATGTTTCCAAAAGGGTGGAAGCCGAAGCTACAAGAACCAACGATAACCGGGTAGTTTGCAAATTTGTAAAAATAAATATTTTTACACGCCACGGTATCCTGAGAGCTATAATCAGTGACGGAGGGTCGCATTTTAAAAAATCAACATTTTGCAAAACTCCTCAAAAACTATGGAATTAATCATCGAATAGCAACGCCTTATCATCCGCAAACTAGCGGACAAGTTGAGATCTCCAATAGAGAAACCAAGAAAATCCTGGAAAAAACAGTGAGACCAGATCGTAATGATTGGTCGCAAAAGCTGGAGGATGCTCTATGGACATACAGGACTGCATTTAAAACACCAATTGGTATGTCCCCTTATCGACTTGTTTATGGTAAGCTGTGCCATCTTCTGGTTGAATTGGAACACCAAGCTCTGTGGACAAATAAAAATACTAATTTTAATTTGCATGATGTCGGTGTCGGTGTCGATAGAAAATTCCAATTAAACGAACTAGAAGAGATTCTTAAAGAAGCCTATGAGAGTGCTAAAATCTATAAAGTAAAAACCAAGGCTTTTCACAATAGAATTCTTAAAAATAACATATATACCAAGGGAACAATGTTTGGTTATTTAACGAAAGACTTAAACTGTTTCCAGGTAAATTAAAAAGAAAATGGACAGGTCCATATATTGTAACTGACGTCTACCCACATGGTGCGGTAGAAATTCAGGATCCAAAAGTTGGTGAACCATTCAAAGTCAATGGACATATACTAAAATTATATGTTCAATGGGCCACCAATAATATGCTAGTCTCTGAACTCATAAGACTAGAAGATCCAAAAGTTAGTTAGATTAGCATAGGAGCAGTACGTCTGGCTGAAGACGTAAAACTTAGCGCTTCCTGGGAGGCAACCCAGAGAATTTTGTGGGTGTGTTTATCGAAACCCTCACGAGGCAACACTCGTCCACTCGGGATACTGAGGGGTTTAACGACTTGTTGCACGTGCTAAGTGCAATCGTGATTCCCTACGAAAAGGAGGATTATTTGATTATTTGATTTTATTTATTTTAAGTGTGTTATTTTAATTTTTGTGTTAGTTTTATGTACCCAACTAAGTTGGGGAGGATTTTCCTCTCAACTTTAGTTCTTTTTGAAGGTTTAAATTAGGTGTAAGAAACCCCACGTCAGAAATTAAATTTTTAAGCACGCACAGTGAATTTTTAACCCGATTTAATAAGCGTAAGTTGGGGAGAGTGAGCGTAAAAATTTTAGAAATTGAAGAAATGGGTTTAGAGACTTGTGTGCGGCCCAGATTAAAAATTTGGAGGCTTGGGCGCAGGGCTACGCCCACCTACGTCCTGACGCGCTGAAATTCTTATAAAAATAGAACCCTACGCCCCAAACGCCATAAACCCTAAAAATCGATATTGGAAGTGGTGATTTGCGATTTTAAGGCCTAAAACCTCTCAAATAACGCCATTTTCACATCAATTCTTCAATCCATTGCTAGTTCTTCTCAAGAATTACTAAGGTATACTCTTTTGAACACCCCTAGTTACATTCTACGTCAATTTTTATAAATTTATCATGCATGCATTCGATGAACTTTTTGGGGGTTACATTATTTTTCATTGCAAAAGGGTTAAATATACTTTTATATATTAATATAATTAATACAAATATATTTTTGCAAAAGTTCTATTAAAAATCTTAATTTTTTCCAAATATGCATCGTTTTTAAATAGTTCGAAAAGTTTTGTCTAAAGGTTGTTTTAACTGTTAAAATATTTATTAAGTTCATGCATTTATAGGGTTAGTTTGGCTCACTTTGTTGGTGAGAATTAGGATTAGATCATCTAGTGTGCAAAAGGGTTTTTAATTATTCATGCATTATTCATATAAGAAACCCTATTTTAATATCCTATTCTCCGCATATTTAATTGTAGATATCGAGCCAATACAATGCTAACGGAAATCGTACCGTGAATAACTGTTTTACCCGAACCCCTAGGATGAGAACTCATAACCCTGAGAATGTCTGCTTTGAGACACCACTCAATGCGGAATTTCCCGTAGTTCCCCCAAACTTTAATAATGGTAAACCACCCAGATTCCACATTCAGCGAACCCTAAAAGAACCTGATTTCGAGGGTTTTGAGATTTTAGAGTGTTTCGAGAGACTAGGGTGGGCAAAGGCAATATAGTGGGAACTGCCCTATATCCATACTAGTCTGATCCAGCAGTGGTTCGCCACTGAGCGGAGAGAGGACGGATATGAGGAGCATGATTTTGAATTAACGGGCATAGTGGGAAATAGAAGAGTGACAGCCTCTAGGAAGAAGCTGTGTGAGGAGTTTGCTACAGATAATGATTTTTCATGGCTAGAGAGTTTTGGTCATCTCTTGATATTCAGGGGGTAGAGCATGAAAAATTAACGGGTGGGCTAAAAAATGGGTTGGAATGATAGCCACGGTTTTTGGGATGTCAATAGAAGATGCACGAGCCTATATTAATTTTTATAGGGGACACTTGTGCCCACTAGCCAAAGTTCTGTGGAAGTTCGTTATTTTTAACTTGCTTCCCAGACACCAAGACACTACCACCGTTAGACCTCAGGAAATCCTATTAGTACATGCCCTTATGACAGGGTACCCGGCTATATCCCTAGGGTACATTATAATGCAAAATCTGTGGGAATGTAATATCATGGCTCAGGGGACAAATTATCTGCACTGCATGATGTTGACTGAGATATTCATTATAGAGAAGGCAGTGTCGGAGCAGTTACCGATAAAATACCTCAACCCTAATGAGATCTAGTTCACGAAGCTTACAATGCTAGGGATAGTATTTGAGAAGTCCCACTTAGATTACCAAATTTGTTGCCCTAAAACCTCTAGATTAACCGTGATCTCATTCGTTGCCCCTAAGTACCCAGAGGAGAGACAAAACAACAAGGGAAAAGCTAGGATATGATGGAGGTAGACGAAGATGACGAGAGGCCATGGAAGAAAGTGACAGTTGTAGATTTGATGAGGACCCAGATTGATGTCCTGAGAGATGTTATGACTAGTCTGGTTAACACGAACAAAGATTTGCTAAAGGACATTGAGACACTCCAAGCGGGAAAAAAAGAAGAATGATCAAATGTTTGAAGTGCACTCAAAATGGCTTACGAATCTACAATTGAAGGTGGCTGAGCTAGAAGAAGTCGTCATACCTCCGAAAGAATTTTAAGTTATTTGCAAAAAATATGTTTGTGACAACTTTGATTCCCAGTATATTTTGCACTCAAACACAATAATCAAACGATTTGTATTAAGAATATGAAGAATACAAAGAGAGAATTTGAACACTCAATCTCTAGGAACTTTCACACACTCAAAACACACACTCTAGGTGGAGGCTCCTCTTTCACTCCTTTCTAAAACCCTAGGAGAACAATAGTATATATACCTAAGCTTACTTTGGGGGTTTGTCCAAACACTCTCCTTAAAGTCTTGGAAATTAAGATTCCCCCTAAAGTGAACTATTCCTAATTATAAATTGAACCTAGACTTTTATTATATTTAATTATAAACTATTTTAGGGCTAACAATCTCCCCTTTAGTGTATAATTAAATATTTACAATTAAGCGCAATTACACAAGCTTGAATTAACAGAAATAAAATTTCTAACAATCTCCCCCTTCTTGTAATCAACGCTTGTATTCTTCTGAAGTCTTGGGCTCTAAACTCTGATCTCTGATCTTTAAAGTAACTCTGATCTCTGAACTTTTGAAGTATATCATTGATCTTCTTCAGATGACTCTCCCCTTAAATGTTTCAGATCGGTGGATCTCCCCTTGCGTTTAGTAGGCCTTTCAAAACATTTCAACTCTTTTCAGAACATTCTCCCCCTCATGATGATCATGAGAATTATGATCATCATGTAATCACTTCAGCTCTCCCCTTCAAATGAACAACCTCAATGTGTCTTCAAATCTTCTTTCTTTGTCGAAGCAGATGATTACAGACTTAGAAAGAAAATATTACATTTAATAACATTACAAACACAGAAGTACTTATCTCTCTCATGTTACATTCTCAATCAGTAACTCTCCCCCTCAATAACAGAGCGTAAAAAATCCATTTATGGCTTTGCAACCTGAACAAATAAAAGAGAAATGAAATCATTTGTAAGTAACATTCCAGTTCCACATAGGAATTCTGTTTGCACAATAGACTAAGTCTATGTGACCTACGTTCAGCGCTGGCGTGACATTAACACTGGTAGGATTTCCAAATAATCATCGTGAAATCCTTTATCATGAAAGAATCACTCATATTTGTTCCGGCTTTGTCTCGGTAGACAAGCTGTTTATAGTCTCGCAGACTGTAGACTTCATGTGTCCTATAAGTGTATAACAATAAGCTCTAGACTCAAAGTGCATCAACTGAAGTCGGAGACCGGAGAGGATGTCTTCCTTGTTTTAATATCAACAATATCCAAATGATATGTCGATAGAGTATGTGATATAACTCCGTCTGAATTGAAACAGAAGTCTTTTAAGAGACGACTGAGTAGCTAGGGGGGGTTAGGTGCATGCGTCACTGGGTCAATGACGTCTTGTTCAATACCTAATTCCAACACATGGAATTTGGTAGCAAATGTAGGAAACCCAGCTAACTGACACGATGTTGGTAGGATTTATCTTTTCTTTTAATCCTTTCTCAACCCTCAGCTCTCGTCATTCTTCAATTGAACTCCCTCCGGCTCACTTTTAAAATACAATGATAGACACAAAGCATAGCATTGTTAGTTCATGATGCACTCTCATCTCCTTTCAATAACCCCTCTTAATTGCATTTTATCTATGCTCGACCCTGTTAGTACCCCATGGTAACTAACACTCCTCAACTATTTGACCCAAGAACCCTTACTCACACAAACTAAAGTGGTTTGCTCCTTGGGTAGGTCTTCCGGCTCTAGTTTAGACCATAGGAATGATATATATATATTCGTAATCACACATATTAGGCATCATCGGAGTCAGCATGATATCTTGAAAGATATATCAGTGAAGCTCATGGGGTATTTCAAAAGATGGATGAGAGTTCAACGAAATATCTTAGGAAGTTTGAGAGACTGTAATAAAAAGTCTGATATGAGATTTGGAAATGAATCAGACTATCATGAAAGAATTAGCTTGTATGGGAGAAACTTGATTTATGAGAGAATCAAAATATGTGGGAGAAATCAGAATATTTGAGAGAATCTCGGGAAGAATGAGATCAAGATCATCATAAAGATTAGATCAATTAATCTTGGTGGAAATTTATTCAATCAGAGATTCATATTATTCTAACAAAACCTTTTAAAGTGTGTAATAGAGTATTCATAATGCTTACACGCTTTTTCTTAAGATGTCATCTTCAAAGCGCATCTGAAACTCCCCCTGCAAATAAGAACAATATCAGTGAAATATTAAAAGTTATGAGTGAATTTCAAGAAGGAAACTCAAACTCAAACTGATAAGCATAAAAAGTAGAGAAAATTCCAGAGAAGTCGTGTAAACACGGGTTCTAAACTGGGTGTTTAGAAACCATCTAAACATGAAAGATCGGGTTCTGATCTGTCATGATGCAGAAGCCATTGCTTTGAAGTACGGGTTCCACTCAGAAGTGATCTGAAAACCATCTAATTGAAGTTCGGGTTCCAGTCTGAAGTGATCTGAAAACCATCTAATTGAAGTCCGGGTTCCAGTCTGAAGTGATCTGAAAACCATCTCATTGAAGTCCAGGTTCCAGTCTGAAGTGATCTGAAAACCATCTCATTGAAGTCCAGGTTCCAGTCTGAAGTGAGCTGAAAACCATCTCATTGAAGTCCGGGTTCCAGTCTGAAGTGATCTGAAAACCATCTCATTGAAGTCTGGGTTCCAGTCTGAAGTGATCTGAAAACCATCTTATTGAAGTCTGGGTTCCAGTCTGAAGTGATCTGAAAACTAAAAGGGACCCATATTGAGGTGGGTACCCAAAGTTGTGTGATCTTTATGCAGATGGTTCTTGGTTACTTCTGATCAAAACCCGTTCTTCAATGATATGGCTTCTAGTTACCATAGACTAGGACCCGTTCTATTGCTTTTCGGTTGTGCTTAAACCGACACGTTTGGCTTCTGTGCACACAGCTCAGGACCCGGTCTTAACTCCTCATGTTTTCTGAACATCTCGGTTCAGAACACGGTTTGATTGTAAATTAAAAATGGATGTGTTTGAATGCATATAGTTTTTCATTGTATGAATTTATTTTCTTTTCAGGCTAAGTTCATTTGGTATATGGATTCAGGTTGCTCCAAGCATATGACTGGAAGAAGAGAATTGATGTCCAGCATAGTTGAACAGTATTGCGGAATGGTAAAATTCGGGAACAACCATCAGGCTCATATCAAAGGATACGGGGACTTAGTTCTAAATAATCTTATCATCAAGGACGTTGACTATGTTGAGGGATTATCACATAATCTTTTTAGCATAGGACAGCTTTGTGACAAAGGACTAGAGGTAACTTTTAGAGCTAAGAACTGCAGTGTAAAGAGTATGGATGGAAAATAAATCCTATCCGGTTCCCGAAACTCTAACCTCTACACCATTGACGTAGCCAAGCTAATAGTGAAGGATAACATTTGCTTATTATCAAAAGCCTCTTCAAAAGACTCTTGGTTGTGGCATCAAAGGTTATCCCATTTGAACTTCGATAATATCAACAAGATGGCTGCGAAGCAATTGGTCAAAGGTCTTCCTGAATTGCTGTATGAAAAGGACCATCTTTGTGGAGCTTGTGAGAAAGGAAAAATGAAACGATCATCTCACAAACCAAAGCCCGAACCATCAACGAAAAGAGTATTGGAGTTACTTCACATGGATTTATGCGGACCGATGTGTACTCAAAGCATAAACGGGAAACGATATGTGTTGGTTATCGTTGATGACTATTCACGATATACCTGGGTTAGGTTCTTGGGTTCAAAGGACGAGACAGCTCAAGAAATCATAAATTTTATCAAGAGTGTCGAGACCCAACAGCAGCTGTCAGTGCAATCAATCAGATCTGATAACGGCACGGAGTTCAAGAACTCGGTAGTTGAGGGCTTCCTTCGATCCAAAGGTATTCAGCATCAATATTCTGCTGCTCGAACGCCACAACAAAATAGGATCGTGGAAAGGCGTAACCGTACGCTTGTGGAAGCCGCTCGTACAATGCTCAAATACTCAAAGCTACCTCCGTTCTTGTGGGTCGAAGCCGTTTCAACAGCCTGCTATACACAAAATCGCTCAATTATCCATAAGCGCTTTAACAAAACTCCTTACCAACTCTTTTTGAATAAAGTGCCATTTATCAAGTACTTAAGTGTATTTGGTTGCAGGTGCTATGTACTGAACGATAGAGACAACCTCAGGATGTTTAACGAAAAGGCGGATGAAGCGATCTTCATTGGATACTCATCTAATTCGAAGGCCTATCGCGCATTCAATACCCGAACCAGAACAGTCAATGAAAGTGTGCATGTCACATTTGATGAGTTGGCTGAACTGGCACCCGAAGTTGATCAATCAGGACCTCGCATTACTCAAATGCCTGGAGACTCTTCTAATAACCCCATTTCTTTTTCTTCTTCTGATTTGATTAATTTGTTTGATCCTTTTTATGTTGAATTTTTTGGTCCTAATGCTAATGTGTCTAATGTTGTCAATAATGTAGGTAATCCTTCCAGTTCAACTGCGCCACAAAGTTTCTCCGCTCCATCTTCATCCACATCATACCCTCATCCATCAACATCATCCACCGATACATCCGCAGTTGAATCGACTCCTATAATACCCTCACATATAATACCAACCATCCTTCCTTCACCTGAACACTCGGAAATCGAACCGGAACCAGTGGTACCATCATTTGAAACCATTGACCATGAATCTTCATCCATCCCCACTTTAACCACTGAGGTTCCATCCCGAGCACCCCTTCCACACGAGATTAAATGGACCCGAAGTCACCCAACAGATCAAATCATTGGTGATGTTTCAACAGGAGTCCAAACTCGTAGGGCGTCTGCTAATGAATGCCTCTTCGCATCATTCCTTAGTATGATAGAGCCCGCTCGTGTGGATGAAGCCCTAACAAATCCAGATTAGATAGTTGCAATGCAAGAGGAACTCAACCAGTTTGAACAGCTAAGAGTATGGAGGTTAGTTCCCAAACCAAAAGATCGTACAGTGATCGGAACAAAGTGGATTTTTAAGAACAAACGAGATGAGAACGGCATTGTGATAAGGAATAAAGCAAGACTTGTTGCCAAAGGCTACCGACAACAAGAAGGGATAGATTATGACGAGACCTTCGCTCCAGTTGCACGGATCGAAGCAATCAGAATCTTCTTGGCGTACGCGGCACACAAGGATTTCAAAGTGTACCAGATGGACGTCAAGACTACCTTTCTAAACGGTGAACTTAACGAGAAGGTGTATGTTTAACAACCACAAGGCTTTGTTGACGCACATAAACCTGACCATGTTTATGTGCTAGATAAAGCCCTCTATGGTTTAAAACAAGCACCTCGAGCATGGTATGATAATCTTTCTAATTTCCTTATTTCTGCCGGTTTCTGTAAAGGTGGTGGACACAACTCTGTTCACTAAAAGGGAAGGCCCACATATAATGCTAGTACAGATATATGTCGACGACATTATATTTGGATCTACTGACAGTAATTTCTGTAAGGATTTTTCTGCCCTAATGGAGTCCAGGTTCGAGATGAGTATGATGGGGGAAATGAACTTTTTCCTCGGATTACAAGTCAAACAACTTGAGGATGGGATTTTTGTGAACCAGTCGAAATATACACTTGACATTCTCAAGAAGTATAAGTTAGACTCTTGCACGAGTATCGCAACTCCCATGGCCTCCAACTGTAAGTTAGACACCGATCCTTCTGGGAAAAGTGTCGATAATACAACTTACAGAGGGATGATAGGATCCTTACTGTATCCGACTGCTAGTAGGCCGGATATAATGTTTTCAACATGTTTTGTGCTAGATTTCAGGCCGACCCAAAAGAATCACACCTAACTGCGGTAAAACGCATTTTTCGTTATCTTAAGGGTACACCCGATCTTGGTCTATGGTATCCGAAGGGAACCGATTTCGATCTTACCGCTTTTTCAGATGCTGATTTTGCAGGTTTTAGAGTTGACAGAAAAAGCACGTCGGGAGGAATACAGTTCTTGGGAGATAGACCGGTGAGTTGGTCTTCCAAAAAGCAGAATTGTGTTTCAACATCCACAGCTGAGGCTGAGTATGTAGCAGCTGCAAGCTGTTGCTCTCAAGTGCTGTGGATGAGAACACAATTACGCGATTATGGATTCTCACTCACCAATATCCCAAGTTACTGTGATTCTCGAAGTGCAATTGTCATCTCTTGCAATCCCGTGCAGCACTCTCGAACGAAACACATAGATATCAGGTATCATTTTATTAAAGATCACGTAGAAAAGGGAACCATTAAGTTGTATTTTGTTGGCACGGAATATCAACTTGCGGATATATTTACTAAACCTTTAGACGAACCTCGTTTTCAGTTTTTAGTATCACATATCGGCATATTGAATCCGCCTTCCAATTAAATATCAGATATTGTCTTAAATAATTCTATTTCAATCCATCATGATTGAAATTCCTTTATTTTAGAAAATATCTGTTATTTAAATTTAAGGATTGTGCCACAAAATTGAAACTCAACATTTCCTTATCTGTGTAGATTTTTAATAATTAATGATCCTGACAAATTGCTGTGTGAATTGTTCATCACGGAGTGGGATGCAAACATTATCCAGGTTTGTCTGTATCTTAAAGGCTAAAAAGGTTCACGAACTTTATCTGAAAAAAGAAAAGGAAAAGGAACAGGTATCTATTTATGGGAGTAAAGTTAGGATATTAATTTTTATAATTCTTTGTTTTTTTTAATTTTAGTAATTAAATTTTTAATTTTTAGGTTGGTTATAGTTTAGTTTAATTTTAAATTTAACTTAATAGTTCAGAAAATCCCAAAAAGATTTTAATTGTTCAAATTTATCAAAAAGCCAAAAAAATATTTTAGTTTATTTTATTTTATTTTAGTTTAGTTAATTTTATCTTAACTTAAATGATCAAAGAAAAATATCAAAAATATTTTATTTGGATACTGCTTATTTTTTAAGAAAAGCACAAAAAGATTAATAAATTGGGCCACATCTTTTTAATTAATTATCTTGTTGTTATTCTATTTAAGGCCCAATATTTTTTATTGTGTCTATATGTGTGTTGAGTGAGCAATCCGGCGGCCCACACCTCCTTGGGCGCGGATCCTATCTGACCCGAACCGACCCATGCGACTTTAAATAGGGGTCGGTCAACTGGTCAACTCCTCTTCCTTCATTTTCAAGAAATCTTTCTCCTTCTTCTTCCTCTCGTCGACACCCCCACCGCAGGCCACCATAACCACATTTCCAAGCTTTTGGATCTTCACCTTCTTTCAATTTTCTTGCATTTTCCTACTTCGGCATCATCAGGTAACTTCTTTTTCACTTTATTTTAGCTTTTAATGTCTTATATTGTATGTTTGATTCTCCATTTTTTCTTCTTTTTTTTCTTTTCGGTTTTTATACATTTTAGGTGGTTTAATGTATTATTTTTACTTAGCAGTAGTTAGATAAAATGTTCCTTACATATTTTTAGACTAGGATCTGTAATTTCATGCATTTTTGTTAGTTTTAACTGTTCACGTTTATTTTTTGCATGAACTCATTAACTGCATACATGCATTTCGGATGTCCGAATTCGGACCATCACCCGAATTCGGATGTCGCACTTAGAATATTTTTCAAGTTTTTCAAACTTACCAAAACCGAATTCGGTCACTGTTGATCCGAATTCGGTCACTGTTGATCCGAATTTGGTCTACGTTGATCCGAATTCGGTCCTTCATGAAATCTCACAAGTGTGAAAAATTCATTCAAGTCTAAGTTTGCCAAAGCACTGTTCATCCGAACTCGGATTGGATCCGAATTCGGTCCCCGCCCGAGTTAGTTCCTTTGTCTTCATTGCATGCATAACATTCCATCCGCACAACATCCGAATTCGGACCATGCACATGAACCATCCGAATTCGGACCAACCCCCCATCCGCATCATCACTTACATCCATTTCGGTTCCACATCCGAATTCGACCCATCATCTCACATCCTCCGAATTCAGACCCCTAACATACCATTTCATGCATCATCCGGATTTCGGCCAGATCCGAATTCGATGACACTGTTCATCCGAATTCGGACCATCCGAAATCCAACACTTAGCATTTTTTTAAATTTTTCCTTATTTTTTGCATTTTCACTATAAATTAAAAAGCCAAAAATATTTTCATTTCGGTGCACCATTGATTAGAGTTAGGATTGGTGTTTGAGTGAAAAAGTCTTATCTAACATCGGTCTCTTAACGATTGACTTTGGACTTTATTGGTAGAATTTTATTTTACTAATAAAGACCCGATGCTAAACAGATCAGGCAGTTTCTATCTCACACTTATCTAGACTTCACATCAATGTCTTATCATTTAAAGTCTTATTATTCTAACTTTGATGCACCTTTGCAGGATGATGGAACCGGTTGTTAACCTCACCCTACCCCATCCCCCCATCCCAAATAATAACGCACAACTACCCGAACAATCCATACTTCCCAACGCCGAGTTTGTCGAGTTTATTCCACACAACTGGCAGCTCGACGTTTCCATTCTAACAAAAGAACCCCAAACCCTCGCATTCGACATCCACATTCACCACCCCATCTATTACGCCTTATCCACCGCAATCGCTGTTCCCCAGATATACCTTCAACAATTCTGGAACAGATTGCAATATATTCCTGACGCCGAACCTTTCTTCCAAACCACCATCGACTGTGTTCCAGTCAAAATCACCATACCCGCCATACGCCATATTCTTCGCCAACCCGCCGAATTCTTCCTACCAACCCGCTTTCAGTTTGATCCCAACCCATCCATCCCAGAAACCCTAGCCGAAATCCAAACCCTGGGTTATGACGGCCCTCTCTCCAAACCCTCCGATTTCCGCACAAAGAATCTACAATCCCACTGGCGGATCCTTTTCGATGTTATCAACAAGTGCTTCACCGCAAAGCACCCCGGCCACGACTCCGCCTCGGCTCAGGTATTAGCCATGTACACCGGCTTTGCCTTGGACCGACACGTTGATTATGCGGCATTCCTCTTCGAGGAATTAAGACGACTACATGTGGAGAGGGGAACCAAGAAGGGAAGAAAGTACATACCTCTCCAACGGTTTCTGCAACTTATCGTCCAATACGCGATGGATAATGATGAGGATATCCACGAACGTCCTGAAGCAGACGTCTACCCAACTGTGGCCATTCAAAAGCTAACTTTGCCAAAGGGGGCCCCTACAGTGCCTATAATTGTAAGGTCTACACTCTACGGATCTATCTAGACGCGAGACCGTCAACGAGTGCGGAATCCTCGTTAACGGGTTGACGGAAACAACTCTCACTCGGAACACGGAGACTATCAACAAGCTGTACGAACTAACAAGAACGCACCTACTGGAAGATTCTCTCCGAAAGAACAATCGATTAGCTGATAAACTCGAGATCGCCTATTTGCTTAATCCCTCACGAATTCTGCAAAAGTCTGCTAATGATTTGAGTTAATCCTTAGTTATAGAGGCTAATTCGAGTTTGCCATGGGCCAAACTCGAATCAGGCCCAAGGCCCATTCGAGTTTGTCCCTTTGACACTCTCGAATCTTCCTAAGGATGTACATTCGAATCTGCCTAAGTAACTCATTCGAATCTGACCTAGATTCGAATCCTAGTCCTTAGAGAATTCGAATTTACTCTTTCACATAATTAACTTAGTATTGAAACTTATGTTTTCAGCTTATGCTTGAATTTATCTTTTAACTTTATGTTTGAACTTCTTGTAATACGTTACGTCAAGTTCAAACATACAATCAATAACTGTCAAACATATATAAACATATATATCAAACACTCGTTAATTCTCAATACTTTGAATATTACTTAAACCAAAATGTTAGATCGCTTAGACTGCTATCGTCACACAGGGTGTACCAACAGACTCCCCCTTGACGATAGCTTCTAACTATTTACATCTTGATTAAGTACTAGAGCTATATATACTACTACCTGCGTATATACCTGCATCTATACATACTCTGACAACTTTTTGGAACTTTCTGGCTTCAGATCTCCATCCTTCATGAAAGAAGATATGCTGCCCATGAAGCTTCTTCAGATCGTCCTTTAACAGATTTATCAGATGCAGTGGATCATATACTCTCAAAATAACTTTGTCGTCTTGATCCTCCATGATAGCTTCAGCAGTTTCATTATCAATGTACCACCACTTCATGTTGCTCAAAATATCTTGAGGCATCTTCTTCATTGGCACCCTTCTTAAGCATTTGACAGGTTTGTAAACTATTTTCGCCCATGGTCGTCCTGTATGAGGATCTATTCTTGAAGTATCCTCTACTCTTTTTCCAGACCTCGGTTGGAGTCTCTCAAACCTTCCAGATCTCCCCTCTCGTCTGATTATCTTAGCGATCACTTCAGCATAGGGATCATTTCCGATATTGATCAACTCTTTCCAGGCTAACTCCTTCACCTCTACCTTCGGCAATGTATTGAATACTTTAAGCTTGCGCCTCAGGTATTGGAGACCATCTCTTCTCTTTAGAATAAAAAGTTGCAGTTCCCTGTCGAAGAACCAGCTAATAATACCTCCCGAGAAGTTTCCTGCACCTGGAATCCTCATATTCTTCTTTATCTTTGGCTCAGTTTTCTTTTCTTCCTTGCGGAACCATAGATTTAACAATTCAGCTCTGCTAGGCTCTCTTTCAGCCTCTTCCAGTTCTGAGTCATCTACTGAAGCCAATTTGACTTCATTAATATCTATTACATGTTGATCACTTTGTTCATATTGTTCTGTGACAGGCTGTGATTGAATGATTACTTCATTTACATTGTCGTCTTCATCTATCACAACCTCATCATCAGACTTCCACTCAGCAATATCATCTGGAACAAACTCTCCTTCTTCTAGATCTTCTATATCATCTTCAAAATCGAATTCAAGGTCTAGAGGAGCTTCATCAATGTCCATCAATGCTTCTATTATCTCCCGTACTTCAGATTCTGAAGCTTTTGAGGAACTGGCCTCTCCTCCTACAGCTCCCGATAGACCTGGCTCCCCCTGAGTCTCAGCATACTGAGCAGCAGAAAAAACTACTGGCTCATCTCTTTGCGCACTGGGATCATTGTCGTCATTATCATCATCCCTGGGCAGCTCTATTTGATCTCGGCAGCTTGTCTCCCCCTGAGCCTTTAGATTTTTCATTAATTGCTCAATCAGGGAGCGCATCAATCTTATTTCGGCCGCTTGATCAGCTACAAAGGTTTTCAGCTCCAAGTTCTCTTCCCGTACCTTGCCCACAACCTTCTTTAACTCGGCATTTTCGATATCCAGTTGGGCATTATGTTTTTGTATTTCATTGAGAGCCGTTGTTAAACCAAATATTTGAATGTGCTAGAAGTCAACTCTGCTCTTCAGCTCAGAAAATCTCTGATTATCCATGAAGGTGGATGAGGTTGATGGAATGGATTGTATTGGGGTCGGAATGATTGGAGATGGAATATACGGTTCAACGGGTGGTGGTGGTGGTGGTATGGTAGTTTGAGCGGACGGAGGCTGAGGAATTTCTGGCTGAGCAGCAGAAGCTGAGGTAGCTCCCTGCATAAAACGGTGTCGTTTAGCCCTTTGCCTTGTTATCAATGGAGCAACTTCTTCCTCAAAATCAGAGTCATCAGACTCCCTTGATGCTCGTCTCCTTGTAGTTTCGTCAGTCACCACTAACCTCGATCCGTACGTTCCTATCTGGACAGATGGTTCCTCGGTTACAGTCTCTGGAGCTTCAACCTCAATCTCTTCCATATCTTCAGATTCTGTAGCTGACGTAGACTTGTCATCGGCTGCTCGCTCAGATTGATATTCATCAATTTGTCTAAACACATCAATCTCTCCTTCTGGAGGTTCCAGAAGTTGATCAACAAGCTCAGCTGTTATCTGTTCATTAGCATTAGGCCCAGATGCCCAGATTTCCTCCAATGTTTGTGCTATCTGATCATATTCGGGTGGTGCATTTGAAGGCCCTGCCTCTTGTGCCTCATGAGGTTGACTAGTCGAAGGCCTATCTGCCTGAATTTGACTCGTTGTAGGCCTCTGACGTCTTCTCGGCTGCTGAGGCCTTTGTTGTTGACGTTGTTGCTGGGGTTGTCGTTGCTGAACTTCCACCTCACCTGCCCAATTGGCATCATCAGGGGCGACAAAGTTCCGGTCAATTACAGCCCCAAACAACGGTCGCTCTACCGGGACCGCTAACCGTCCTCTATGAGAGGAGCAATCTGCAAAAATCCTCTTATCAATAACCGCTACACTTTGAATGTCATGAAGTTGCGGCAAATTTGGCAAGAAGTGCCTGATGAGCATCATCACAAAGTGGGGGTAAAGTAACAATCTTTCTCGTTCCGGAGCAGTTATTTGATGAACAAATTCTGAGAAAAACATCTCTGAAAAACTGAACCGGCGATTATAAAGCAAAGCGATCATGCCAGATTGAATCTTGGACACTATGTAGTCAAAGCCCGCTTTCTTCGCTGCAAAGCATACCATGAACACGTGTGTCAGATATCGCCATTGGCCAATGAGCCCACTCTTCATGTAGGATGCCTTAGTGATATCCAAACTATAACCCATCCTTACAAAGGCAGCCTGCCTAATACTCAAAGGAAAATCTGTAGGCCCATTCTCTTGCTTCTGAGTTCCCAGCTGCAGAACTTGGCGTAACATATCAGCAGAAAATACCAACGGTTGTCCAGCTATTCTTGTCCTTAGAACTGTCGGAGTGACAGTGCAATCGACTTGCAAATGTTCATAAAATTGGCGCACATAGGGAATAACAATTTGGATATTGTGCGATAGTGCGAACGAGATCCTGGACTCTACCAGGAAATCCACCATCTGGCGGAAACCCTGCGCTTCAGGGATATTATGGTCAGGGGGAATGACCATATTATGCTTTGGAACAAACACTCTATCCGCCATGTCTGCACAATAAGGAAAATATTAGAATTATTAAAAATAAATAAACTTGTTTAAACTCAAATTTGTTTTATTTTGAACTTGTGTAAGTACAAAATCCAACACATATGAATTTCTACAAGCTCAAGTAAAGTTTAAATTAAATAATTCAAATATATTGACAGACTCGAACAAACAGATTCGAAGTAACATATTTTCGAGTTTAAAGAACCATTCGAGTCCAATGGCCAATTCGAGTTTACTGACAAACTCGAATCAAGCCATGAACAGACTCGA
This sequence comes from Centrapalus pauciflorus, assembly GCA_020465985.1. Lineage (NCBI taxonomy): Eukaryota > Viridiplantae > Streptophyta > Magnoliopsida > Asterales > Asteraceae > Centrapalus > Centrapalus pauciflorus. The sequence continues at coordinate 92,799 of JAANYP010005919.1, forward strand.
AGGAGTCGGCCATAACCATCACTAAAATCCATGATTTTAACCATTTTGGACTCAAAAAATCACATCTATTAGTCGTACTAGGTTCTAATCAATGATATTAGTAGTTAATTTGAGTTTTTACCGGTTCAAAGTTTGTAATTTTGAAAAACAAACCTTCTACCAATAGAACTTTAAAATTTAGTGATTTTGGCTTAAATGGTGTATAAGACTACTTAAATCTTGTACAAAACACTTGTTTATACCTAGATCTATGAGTAGTATCGAACCCACACGGAAATAAACTCGACAAATAGTTGATTTTGTGAAATCGGCAAACTCGAGAGAATAGATTCGAAATCGCCAGACAAACTCGAGGTAACAAATTCGAAAACAGATGGATTAATGACCATTACTGTTAACCTATTTATACCACCTACCTTCGAGTCTAATGCCACTTCCGAATCTACTGACAGATTCGAGGCCATCCAAATTCGAGTTTAACCTAAACTCGAATTACCCCCTGAAACTTTGAAAATTTCAAAAATTTTGAAATAAATTCAACTTTTTCAACCTTTTCAATCTTATTGTGTAACGGAATAAACTATGCCAAATCTTTTACCCTAAGCACAAGATTTTCACGCACTGTTTATTTTATTCAACTATGAATGCACCCTCAGTAATTTTTGACCTTTTTCCTAAGTAAATGAAAAATAAAATAAAATAAAATAAGATAAAATAAAATAAAATTTTAAAATTTTGAACAAAAAAATTTAACTTAGACTTAAACTACACTTATTAAAATTTACAACCTATGCTAAACGGTTAACTAAATATTTTTGATGAGCATAGACCAAGAAAGGTTCAATCAGATAGCTGTGTCAGATACTCACTTTCAGTACTTAAACTTTCACACTTAGGAATTTTTGATTCCTTTGATTGTTTGGCGTGAACTACCCATTTAGCCGATTGTCGGTATTTACCCCTTTAAACATACTACATTTCGAAATATCCCTTGTCATTTTTATTTATCATGAAATTATCTTACGTGACTCAGACATAGACATACTTTTATGATCAAAGCATATAGACAATGATTCTAACTTGTTGGTATTTGCAAACTTTCTTTAAAAGACAAACATCAGACACAGGTCTGTATTTTCATACAACAAAGTGTCTTAGTTTGACTTAAGGTTTATTTTTAAAGCTAGCAAGACAGCGGTGACAGGTCTGTACCGACGTACAACAAAGCGACTTATCTTGCTAACCCGAATCAAAACAGAGGCAACAGGTCTGTACTTACGTACAACAGAGTTACATGTTTTTGACTCTCAATTCCTTATGATTTTTCTAAGCTTTCTATTTTTAGATGTATTTGATATTGCTATACATCCCCAGAAAGTTTGCATACCTCATTTAGACTCAAAGTTTGTATGTCTTGTACATAAAAATTAAGACTGATTGGTCATACAGCTAAGTTAGGGACACGTTTGACTTTTTCTTAAATATTTTATTAGCCTTGGGACTCCCTATATGTATTATGCCTACCAACACATCAAACTAAAATAAAGTATAACACTTAGAATTTTAGGTGCATTATGTGTGAAAGCCTAAACACTTAGAGTTTGTAACGACTGTGCTAATTTTCGTCACTTTGTACCTATGCATCTAAGACTTAACTCCTTTTCTGATATTCTCTTTTTTTTGAATTTTTATGGTTTCCTCTTTTTTTTTTGTTTTTCAAAAGAAATAGCAATAAAAGAAGATAAACTACTACCTTACTAAAAATGGAAACTATCCTAATTTAGTAAACTTACTAAAGAAAGAAAGACTACAGCTATAAAAGGAAATAAAACTTTTACTAAGGTCAATTTACTCTGGGTTGCGCATTCCATTTAGTTGAATCAAATATTCAAACCGTGACTTATCAAAGGCTTTGGTAAATAAATCAGCATTATTATCGTCTGTTGCTACTTTTACCGATTTGATTAAGTTCTTTTCAGCACAATCACGAATGAAATGATGCCTTAAGTCTATGTGCTTTGTTTTACTGTGTTTAACTGGATTATTTGTTATAGCAATTGTAGATTGGTTATCTATTCTAATGGGAGTTTGAGTGTAAGCCAAACCGTAATCCCGCAATTGTTGTTGTATCCACAGAACCTGTGAGCAGCAACTACCAGCAGCAACATACTCGGCCTCGCACGTTGACAAGGCTACTGATGTCTGTTTCTTGCATTGCCAGGAAACCAGTCTCCCTCCTAGGAATTGACAACCTCCAGTTGTTGATTTGCGCGTCAAGCTGCATCCTCCGTAGTCAGAATCTGTGAACGCCTCTAACTCTAGATCTCCCTCCGCGTGATACCAAAGTCCCAGCTTCGGTTTCGACTTGAGGTATCGTAGAATCCGCTTCACAGCTTTCATGTGCATCTCCTTCGGATTACCTTGAAACGTAGCACAAATACACACAGCAAACATGATGTCAGGTCTTGAAGCTGTTAAATACATAAGTGATCCAATCATGGCCCGATATAATGTCGGATCCACATCGGTATCACTTTCAGTTCCCGGTCCGAGATTGTGATTCACTTGAATCGGCGTGCTGAAATGGGCTGTCAGTTTCGTCCCGTCCATCCCGAAGCGCTCTAATATGTCATAGACATACTTCGTCTGATGGATAAACATTCCTTCCTTCTTCTGGTCAACTTGCAACCCCAAAAAGAAATTTAATTCACCCATTGCACTCATCTTGAATTTCGACTTCATCACCTTCTCAAAATCTTTACACATTTGCTCGTCTGATGATCCAAAGATGATATCATCGACGTACACTTGTACCAAGATGAAGTGTTCTCCCTTTCGTTTAACGAACAGCGTACTATCTATCCTACCCCTTTCAAACCCGTTCTCTAATAAATGGTTGGATAAAGTCTCGTATAACGCCCTTGGTGCTTGATGCAATCCATATAGAGCCTTATCTAAACGATATACTCTATCTGGATATTTTGGATCTGCATATCCGGGCGGCTGTTCTACATACACCAACTCCTTCACTTTCCCATAGAGGAAAGCACTCTTAACATCTAGTTGATATACCTTAAAGCCCATGAAGGAAGCAAAAGCCAAAAACAACCTAATGGCTTCCAGCCTTGCTACTGGCGTAAACACATCATTGTAATCGATTCCCTCCTCTTGGTTGAAACCCTTTACTACTAACCTAGCCTTGTTGCGAGTGACTATACCCCGATCATCTCTTTTGCACTTAAAAACCCATTTGGTTCCTATGGCTATTTCCCCTCGAGGTAATGGAACTAACTCCCACACTTCTAGTTTCCTAAACTGAGAGAGTTCTTCCTGCATCGCTTCAACCCAGGAGTTATCCTTTAGTGCCATTTGCACATTCTTAGGCTCTACTTGCGAGATAAAACAAGAATAGAGGCAGGTATGATAGGCCTCGGAGTCATTTATCATCGACAACAACACAGTGTTGTTATTTAAACTACTCCTAGTCCTCACACCCTCTTTAGGATTTCCTATGATGCTTTCTATAGGATGGTTCTTGTTGATCCTAGAGGTCTCTATCTCGTCAACTCTCAGATTATCTCCTAAGTTAGATCCTATTTCACCTAATGGGGGAACATCCTCAGATTCCACATTTTCTTCCTCGTGGACATTTTCCTCAGAGTTGGAATTTGTAGTCTGAGTCTGATTCTCAGTTGAAGGTGCTTCTGGATCAGTGACTTCTGGAGATCTATCTTCAGTTAAAGTAGGCTCGGATGTGGATTGAAATGTAGTCCTCGGAAAGGTATGACCTTCGTCATTCAGATTCAACGTCGCCATGTCCTTTTCGATGGTACCTGCATTTTCATCCATAGGGATGTTAAATGACTCAAACAATTTATCATAGTCAAATATCCATTCCGGACCTGTTTGGGGTTCATGTGTATAACTTGTGACTTCAATGTTATACACAATCTCCACTGTACCATTTGTTTTGTTAAAAACCCATTTGTTTGGTGAGTTCGGCACATAACCTAGGAAGTATCCTTCGTCAGCCTTTTCACCAAACTTAGGTTGATGTTTTGTTCGCAATAGTGCATGGTACCCCAAACGGTTCGAAGCCAGTTAAATTAGGTGGCCGTTTATTCAAAATTTCATAACAGGTTTTGTTCAGAGATTTGACAGTTAGGACCCGGTTTAAAACATGACATGCGGTATTCACTGCCTCCCCCCAAAACATGGTAGGAAGCTATGAATCCGTAAGCATAGTCCTAGCTGCCTCAATCAATGTCTTGTTCTTTCGTTCATCCACCCCATTTTGTTGAGGCTCATATGGTGCACTAATTTGATGCACTATGCCTTTAGATAGGCAATATCACCAATTACTGTGTTTTTAAATTCTGTTCCATTATCACTACGTAGCCTTTTAACCCGTGTTCCATAGGAATTCTCCACTTGTTCTAAGAACCCGATGAGCTTGGAAGCCATCTCGTCCTTTGTACCTAGAAAGAAAACCCAAGAAAATCGTGAGTAATCGTCAGTGATAACTAAACAATACCAACTACCTCCTATACTCCTTTTGTTGATTGGTCCGAAGAGATCCATATGCAACAAATCGAATGTAGAGGTTATGGAGTTCTGAGTCTTGGACTTGTGTGCTTTCTTATGTTGTTTGCCCTTCTTGCATGGTAGACACTTGTCATCGAACTGAAAACTCTTCATAGGCACACCTTGCACCAACCCATTTTTCATTATATAGTTCATTTTTCTTAGGTGGAAGTGTGCCATGTGTCTGTGCCACAAAACTGATTCAGTCTCCGAAGCTTTAGACAGTAAGCAGATCGGTCCCATTGAAGATTCCGGCTTGTTCATATCGAGCATGTACAAGTCATTCTTCCTTGGTGCCCGCATTAATATCCAATCTCCTGGAATCTTGAACCCCGGTTTTAGCACTAACGCTTCAGTGTCATTGAACAGCACTGAATTCTCTTTGTCACAGATTTGAGATACACTAATGAGATTGTGAACCAGTTTATCAACGTGATAAACTTGATCCAACTTGATCGTCCCATTAGTGACTACTCCGGTACCCGTGATGTTTCCTCCTTTATTTCCCGCGAATGATACAAATCCCCGATTCCCACCCTTGAAGTCTGTAAGGAGACTTCTTTCCCCTGTCATGTGCCTGGAGCATCCACTGTCGACGAACCATTTGTTGTTTGGACCTGTGGTAATCTCCTGCACATGAAAGAAAATAGGTTAGTTATCACGGGGAACCCAAGCCATAACTGACTTGGTTATACCATTCTCGTCCACATACTTAAACTCTTTCAAATACCCATCTCGCCTTTCAGGTGACTTGGATCGTTGAACAGGAGTTTGTTGTGGTGCCGAGTGATGTAAATTCACTCTTTGCCTTTGAGTAGGCATTTGTTGTGGAGCTCTTGAATAATTCCGATTATATTGCATTTCAGATTGAGATCCCTGAGCTCTAACCGGTGTGTGATGTCTAATAGGAGTATGTGACCTAACTGGAGTGTATGCTCTGCTAGGTGTTGTGCTCCTATATTGTTGTTGAGGTCCAGACCTAGATTGATTAACGACTCGATTCGGTGAATTAGTCCTAACCACTTCTTTTGGTCCACCTTTTACCGGTATTTGTTTCACAACTTGTTTTGGTGTAGCCAGCACAGTTTTCTCGGTACTCTGAGAACTACTAGTGCTCGCCATACTTATTGAGGGCTTAACTTGTGTTGGCTTCTCTGTCTTAGGTGTAACATCAATTTTCCTAAGTGGACAATTAGAAGCAACATGCCCCTTTTCATGACATCTAAAGAAGGACATCTTGTCAATGGACTTCTTGTGTGTGCCCTTAGACTTAGGTGTCTCACTAGTGTCTTGGTCCTTTTGAGCATCTATTGTGACTGGTTCATCGTCCTGATCATTAAAATCAATTTTATGTTTTCCAGCAGGTGTTTCACTGGAGGAAGACACAAATTTGACTTTCTTAACCTTGAAGGTTGTATCAGTCACCTTAGGTGTATTTTCTTTTACAGGCTCAGATACAGGTGCAGTTATGTCCTCTAAGTCTACTGATTTCTCAGTTTTCTCCTTAAGTTGAGGCACGTAGTTTGCATTAAAAGGAGGGGGAATCTCATGAAATCCTAGACCTACAGGCTTTTTAGATTGCCGTTGAGCATCTAAAACTTTTCCTAGGTTCAGACTTGAGTTCCTAAACTTTTCTAGCTTACTATTGGCCTCTGCTACCTTCACCTTAGTTTCAGCTAGCTCTACTTCTTTGGTCTTAAGATCTTTGGTCAAAGCCTCTACATGCTCATACATCAGTTCTAATCTAACGCACTTCTCACTCAGCTTGTCTTTTAGAACTATGACATCTTGTGCATCAGCTTTAAGCTTGTCCTTAAGATCTTGCTTAATGTCATTCAGGCTAGCATTATCAGATTTTAACGACTCATTTTGAGCAGATATGTTTTTATGTGATTCTAATACTAGATTCAACCTGTCATTAGAAGTAACACATAACATACATAACTCATGGAAAAGAGAGTAATTCAGACTAACATTTGTGTGATCGGATTCCACGTTGGCCATTTGAGCGGCAAACTCCAGAAGCGTCTGATCATTCGTCTTCTCCACCCACATTGGACTGCTGTCCCTTGTGTTCTGCTCTTCCCCTTCAGATCCACTCTCAGTGACCTCAGCCATGAAGGCTCTAGCGTTAGATTCCGGATGTGAGCTCCAGTCGTAAGTACCATCCAGTTGTCTATCTGATGTTACGTTGGATAACAAACCAGCTATGTTGGCTTGACTGGATGATGAACTCGGAAGGAATCTCTGTTGAGATTGGTTCTGAAACTGCCCTTGATGCTGATTCTGCCCTTGGTAATGATCTACCTTTAGTCTCTGACACTCTCTTGCGAAGTGTGCCAAACCTTGACAGTTGTAGCATTTAACTTTTGACTTATCGAAGCCAATCCCCTTATTATTTATATTCAGATTCCTCCCAGTCCGTTTGATGAATCGTTTAACCCGTTGGGTTACCATGGCCAGTTGCCATTTGAGATCCATCTCCTCTAGGTCGTCAGGGTCTACCTGATCATAATCTTCATCCCAGAGTGCAGGATCGTTTATTTTCCCTTGAACGCGGTTTCCATATGCGGCCACAAATGACGCCAATAGATTCAAATGTTCTTCGGCCGACTTAGCGCTCATGGGCATCTTAGAGTATCCCTGAGATGTTGATGCAGGTGTTGCCTGAGATTGTTGTTCTTCCGATCTTCCCAACCCTAAGAACGCTCTATTCAGTGTGTCATCAGTCTCTGCTGGTGACGACGTTTCTCCGGTGAAAAACGTTGTAGCAGTCTTCATATCAGGTGCCGCTTGAAAATACATGGCTGGATTTTGGACTTGTTCATAATCGGTTTCGGCCTTCAGTAGCTCGAAATGATAAGCCCGCAGCGTTCCCACTACATCCTCCAACGATTGAGTATAATACTTATCTTCATCAAGCTTGATCATAGCCACGTACATCGCCCATTTGGCTGGTAGGGCATCAAGAAGCTTATTGTTCTTTTCTGTATCGTTATACTCAATGCCATGACCCTCAAGCTCTGTCAGCAGATGATAAAAGCGGGTGATGGTGTCATCCAGCTTTTCATCCTTTAAAGCCTTGAAAATCGAAAACTGTTGTTTCAACAATTCCATACGCTTTCTCCGAACCCTCGGATTACCCTCACACCTCTTTTCCAGCGTCTCCCAAAGCTCCTTAGAAGTCTTCTGATTGCGGAATGTGTGTAGTATATCCTGAGGCAAAGCCATTCGAATAATCGAGAATGCTCTGTTCTCGGCTTCATATAGTTTCTTATCATCCTCCTTCATCATTTGATATGATAAGACTCTTTGACGGCCTTCAACTTCTGAGATAGGTGGAATGTATCCTTCGTCGATACATACCCACATTCGCATGTCGTTGAAACGCACAAAATCGGCAAACCGATCTTTCCACCAATAATAGTCTTCAAGTTTCATCAACTTAGGCGGAGTATTGGCTTTCCCGACCTCATGATCCATTTCCAGAAACCTTTGTAAATTTGTCATTGTTTCAAGAGAAATTGAATTTTAACTTAATAAATTTAATTCGAAATTAATTTAAGTTAATTCGTTCGAATTTAGGTGAACTCGAATATAATTAAATTTAAACCTATTTGGGACTAAATTCAATTTAAGTTCTGAAATTCAATTAAATTCGAAACATGTGACAGATTCGAAAGGCTCCAAACTCGAAGGTCAGGATAAACTCGAATACCCAGCAAAATCGAATCCCTGTTCGACTATAGTCCAAACTCGAAGGTCAAGGCAGACTCGAATATCCAGCAAATTCGAATCCCTGTCTGACTATAGTCCAAACTCGAAGCAAAGTTGAATCAATTAAACTCGAATTCTCTCTTAATCAAACTCGGAAGGAGCGGATTTTGGTTAGACTCGAGACTAAGGAAAACCCTAATCACTCCTCACAGATTCGAGCGCTGCAAACTCGTAAAACGGCTAATACCTGGATTTTTTAACGTTTTTCAGATTAAATCAATAGTTTTACAAAGAAAAATATTGATTTCTATCAAAAACGTGAAAAACACCAAAGTATTTCCCGTATCCTAATTTGATAAGCTCTAACAACACGAAAAATACGAAAACTTGAGAGAAAAACCGTCCAATTGAGTCAAGAAACCTAGGATGAACACGAAGAACACCCCCTGTCTCTGATACCACTTGTAAGGTCTACACTCTACGGATCTATCTAGACGCGAGACCGTCAATGAGTGCGGAATCCTCGTTAACGGGTTGACGGAAACAACTCTCACTCGGAACACGGAGACTATCAACAAGCTGCATGAACTAACAAGAACGCACCTACTGGAAGATTCTCTCCGAAAGAACAATCGATTAGCTGATAAACTCGAGATCGCCTATTTGCTTAATCCCTCACGAATTCTGCAAAAGTCTGCTAATGATTCGAGTTAATCCTTAATTATAGAGGCTAATTCGAGTTTGCCATGGGCCAAACTCGAATCAGGCCCATTCGAGTTTGTCCCTTTGACACTCTCGAATCTGCCTAAGGATGTACATTCGAATCTGCCTAAGTAACTCATTCGAATCTGACCTAGATTCGAATCCTAGTCCTTAGAGAATTCGAATTTACTCTTTCACATAATTAACTTAGTATTGAAACTTATGTTTTCAGCTTATGCTTGAATTTATCTTTGAAATTTATGTTTGACCTTCTTGTAATACGTAACATCAAGTTCAAACATACAATCAATAACTGTCAACCATATATAAACATATATATCAAACACTCGTTAATTCTCAATACTTTGAATATTACTTAAACCAAAATGTTAGATCACTTAGACTGCTATCGTCACACAGGGTGTACCAACAATAATGAAAATTCCATTATCACTACTGCTACAGGCAAGGGAGTTGGAACGGGTTAGGGCTTACATTCGAGAGTTTTATCCGGATAAGTCTCAGTTAGAACTGACTGAGACTAGACAGTCCGTCGGTGAGGCCAGAATGAGTGAGGACAAGGGAGAAGTGGCGGCGGTACAACAATCTGTTGGAATAGGTGAGAGGGAGCATGTGTTTGTAAGCGAGGGAGAAGGTGGTGAGGTGGCAGAGGCGGCGGATTCAGAACGAACCGTCTCTGTCGTACGAGCGCTAGATATTCCCTCTGAGGGTGACCGAAGCCCTATAAGCCGGACTCCTCACCAAAAGACCGTCAGTCCAACGGTCGAATTCACCCCCACCATCCACTTGGTTTCCCCTCAAAGGGAAACCACTTCATTCCACGGGGCTGTTGCACATACATTATCGCCCTCTCATTCGGAGAGTGGCGGTGTTGAACGAGGTCACACTCCTCCCCATGTGACCGAACTTCCTTCATTAACCATTCCATCCCCCCATCTACACAAAACGCACGATGCCTCTGTGGCATCCCCAAGAGCTGCCTCCGTGGCGGCTCCACAAACTTCCGGATCTGAGCGTCTGCTACAGGAGCCAGAAATGACGGAAGGAAGACCTGGAGTGGCTCCATCAACGCCATCCACGTCAGGCCATCTCCCTATCAACTTGGAGATGTTAACGGCAGCTCTACGTGCTGCCGGAGTGATTACCCGGGCTGACTAGGACGCCCAAAAGGAAGCTGCCAAGGAACGTCACACGCCCTGCTTTCACTTATAAAGGGTAAGGGTGTCGCTTCCGAAGCTGTGCCTCCACCAGGATCCCATTCAGTCCAACACCAAATAGCAGAGCTCCCGGACAAGATTGATGCGCTTACAAGTCCAGGAGCAAATAAATTCAAGAATGGACCGCCTCGAGTCTGCGGTAATCGAACTTCAGTGTCGTCCTCAGGCTGAGGCTCCGAAAAGAAAGCATGACGATCGGGACGACCCTGATCGTCATGAGGGGGAGAAAAGACAGAAAACTCAGTCTGAGGACCCGATGCTGTTTATAGGGGGAGCAGAGACCGAAGGGACAGAGTTTCAGGGGTCAGGGGAACAGATGCAGGAGGCTCAGGAATACTTAATGTTAGAAGACGAGCCCATGTTCGAGGGTCCAGCTCCACTGGATCTAATGACAGCTATGGTAGAGTTCGAGCCCGCTCATGAGAAAGTTGAAATCATATTGGTATCTGACTCAGACTCCGATACTGAGGACAGCGAACCTTTGATCATTCCTAAGCCTGAACCAGAATCACCCAAAAAATCCTCATCCTCATCCTTTGATTTCCTAAACTCACCACCACCAGCCCCTCAACAAGATATACTTTCATCTATTCAAGCTCCCTCATCACTCAAAGAATCCCATATAGTCCTAAGCCCTCCAAGATCTCCAAGCCCTCCTCCAGTCCAACAAACCGAACATCCAGGGTCTTCTCTAACCAAGAGGGTCGATTGTTTTGATGAAACTCCAGAAGGACCCGATAAATATAGTAAAGAGGATTTGTACTGGGTAGCCCAGTTTTCAAGAGGTGAGGTACACAATCTACCGCCTGAAGAAAAAGATAAACTTAGACAAGAACCGCGGGGGACAATCATAAAATTGCTTGAAGCAAAAAAGTCTGAAATCGAAGAACCCCCCGTTCAGGGCCTTAAAGAATTCCTACTGAAGTTTCCCCCTGAGCAGTTTCAGAACCCGTACTTAGAAGAGAGATTCAAAATGGTATTCAAAAAGAAGCCTGGATCCTTCAGCAGACGCCTCCTGATGGAACTGACAAATGTAAGCAAAGCTGAGCAGGCTGAATACTATCAATTAATGCTCAGGGAAAGGAGGTCAAAAGTGTCCAAATCAAAGATAAAGAAACTCATATCCATCACCATGTGCAAAAGGGCAAAAGTATATTATCCCGCCTTTCAAGTAGAAAGAGAAGATGGCACGGCTGATGAGTTCTTCGAGAATGATCTGGACTTCATAAATGTGGACGACGTCGAATTCTTACATGAACGACTGAAAAAGCGTATTAAAGGGCGTCTGACTTGCATGACTGCTTTAGGTGCCCTTGTTCGAAGTATGAACCGCCGCTCGATCATTATGTGCCTCAGAGACTTCCAAATGACGATCGAGAGTGCGATGGTTAAAGTGGGCCTTTGAGCACCTGAACAAGACAGCTTCCTTTTAGCCCACCATCCGGCCTACAAAGTTATACTCACTGGAGACCCCGGGTGTCATTTTTGTCGATCACAAGGGATACAAAAGGTACATGCACTTTGAGGATCTTCCATGTTACTCCGATGGTACACTCAGATTGGTTCCAGCAGCGTTTACTCAGAAAGTTCAAGATTTTGATGCTCAACCAGATCCAGAACAAAGATGCTCACCAAAGGAGATTCAGGATACCTTCAGCGGCATTAACCTCCTGAACGAAAGGCTACATATGAGACAAGTGACCAGACGCTTTGACGTCATCCTTGGACTCCGAGAATCGATTGATCATGCCAGAGTTCCAGGACCTCCTAAATGATCGAAAAGGGGGAGATTGTTAGACATTTAATTTCGATCATATGGAGTTATTTTGTAATAATTATTTACTTAGCATTTAGCTTTGTATATATTTCCTTGTAATTTATTTCATTGTAAAAGTCTAGGGGGCAATTCTGTCAATGCCCCATAGTTAATTAAATGAAGCTATAAAGCTTCTAGGGTTACTTTTTGTATTACACGGTTCACATACTGATTGTAATAGTACTCTATTTTTTCGTTGTTTATTTTTATTGTAAGTGTGGTGTGATAATTATAATTAAAAGTTTGAGTTTCAATTTATTTGAGTTATTTGAATTTATTTTTGAGCAAGGATATGTACCGATATATCTCATCTTTAAGTGATTCTAGTATTCGAATGTGACGATGACGTCACAACGGTCTAAGTTGGGAAGGGTAGGATCTAATAATGTCTTAATTAATTAATTTAGCCTCCACAAAAAAATTTTAGACCACATTCTCACCACAAACCAAAGGGATATGTTGCCTGCGCACCAAAAACAGTTAAAAATCAGAATTTTGAAAGGTTTGGTGCAGGGCTACGCCCAGTCTACGCCCCGTCGAGTTTATATTGCAGATTTCAGCCTCCTTCGTCATTTTTAAAAACCCTAAACCTCCTTTACCCTACAGCTTGTGTGCGGCTACCCCATTTTTGTGCTAAAAATTGCAAATCCAAGCTCCAAAACACTCACGCTACCATCTATAATAAAGATCTTAGCTAAAAAATCACTTCTTTGTGGGTATCTCCATCCATTTGGAAGATTTTTGGGTTAGAAAGTGGGTGAAGAAAAAAGTTAGATTTCTATCGTCTTTAAGCTTTCAATCATCAAGGTTAGTGTTTTTATTGTAATAAATGCAAGTTATTTCATACTTTTTGAGCAAAATGAGAGTATGGAGCTTCATGGTCATCCATGGAGTTTTCATGGTGATTTTGACTTTTTAGAGTCAAAGTATGTTAAATTGCATAAATTTGATTATAATCTTGAAATATGTATGTTGAGATATATATATATTAGATGCTATTTTAGTTTATTTATCATGGTTAATTTCTAGAAAATAAGTTGGATTTTTAAAGTTCGTTGCCTAAATGTGCATATATGCCACAAAGTTTAAAGTTTGGGTAATTAGCTAGAAAATGGATATTATGTGCTAAATGGATTTTTATTAATATATTGAATATATGTTTAGTGCTTAATATAATGGCAAGTTATAGGGTATATATATATATATAAGATGAGCATAATTGAGCATAAAAGTGTGTGAGTGTGTGTGTGTGTGTGTGTGTCTATATATATATATATATATATATATATATATATATATATATATATATATATATATATATATATATATATATATATATATATATATATATATATATATATATATATATATATATATGCATCTAAATATATTGAGCGTAATTGTGAAAAATGTAATTATAGGTTACATTGTTAAATTTAGCTCATACATAATTGATTGATTGATAACTTGTAGATGGCGAGAAGAACGTGTCAATGATCCCAACACGTTGATGTGCCAGTAGAATGGATCCCCAACCTTTTGCTATCCCAACACCCCGATTTCTTATTTTGGGAGGGAGTGTTCGATCTAGGTGGCCCACATATTCATCAGACCGACGTAGTGGAGTGGATGTCTACCCTTCGAAGGGAGACGGGTAACACGTATAATGAGTTTAGGTTGATAGGAACGGTCCATAGGAGGGACGTGGCGATGGATGCTAGAATCCTTCACCAATTATTTAATGTAGATACAGGGGTGGGCAACGAAGGGTCTACCCAACATGGGTACGAGTATAAGTCGAAGGCCCAATTGGCCTTTACTGACATGACATGGTCTGGAGAATGGGTGAACAGGTGTGTAAAGTGTTCAACCAAACCATTGAGGAGCAGAAGCTTCCACTACCTATAACAGGAAGAATTTGCCCCCTAGGTGCAAGGTGCTTCACAAGATAATTGTGAATAATATCTTGCCACGAGACAGCAACATGTCTAAGGTCAGACACCGGGACATCATTGTTCTTTATGCCCTTCTCAAGGGTAAGCCCAGACTATCCTTTGCATGGACATTCATTAATGATATTTGGGCTATGTACGACACGAGAGAGAGTACGATCATCCCCCACGGATGGTTGATCTCTACATTCCTTGAGAGGATGGGTGCACTTTCACCCAATTTCCTTGCTTCTCCAGTCTATGTGACGTATATTACGGCCGCCATGTTCCCCACTCTAGTTTTTAGGGAAGTTCATGAGGGGTTTGAGATATTCGACAAGGAAACGAATCAGTCGTATATTGAGAGCTACACTGAGGATGAGAGGAGAGAGAGAGAGAGAGAGAGAGAGAGAGAGAGAGAGAGAGAGAGAGCAGAAAGCCGCGAATGAGGCGGAAGTTCGGCCCGAAGAGCCGAACAGGGGAGCGTCTACCTCGCATAGTCGAGGCAATGACGATGTTGACTTTAACCGTGTTATGCGGCGGTTAGATGATCTTGTGGTGGGTCAAGGTGATTTCCGTGAAATTTAAAGATATGAATGGGCGATTGACCCATATTCATGATATGGTTGATCATTTATACGATCGGCTAGATCGGATTCAGGATGGGTAGAGAGCCTTGGCATACCAAAATGTCTATTACCAGCACCACAATTGGGCATACTGGGAGGGAGTCCGACATCACGAGGATTCCCATGCCGGTTTGCCATATCAGTCATATGCTGATTATACTATGCCCAACTACCAGTCCTATGACCCTGCCGTAGATACTTATCAGCGCTACACGGCGCATGGCAGGAAGGATTTAACAGACCAGATCCCCGTTCACTTGTTTCTACCTCGAACACAAGACCCCGCAGATCAAGGCCCGTATGGAGATTTCTTCAGCAGTGTCTTCGGTCCTCCTCCCCCTCCATTCTGATGATCGGGTACTATCTTTCCTTGTTCTTTATTTTTCTGTATTTTCATTTATTTTACTTTCGTAGTTGCATTTTATTTTTTTATCTTTAGTAGTTTTTATCTTTTATTATAGCCTGTCCTTTTCAAGATTTTTAATGATTATATAGTTCTTCATGCCTTCCCCATTTGAGTCTTGTTTGCCGATCAGGCCATGGAAAATGATGATAAATAGAAAATATGTGTACTCGGGAATTGGCTAGTGTTGATAGGATATTCTATAATTAAGAAAAGAGTCGTAATAATAGTTAACATTTTTGTTATGTAAATCGAATTCAAGAAGGTTAAATTATATTTGGGCTTAAATATAAGTAATGTGTTAAAAGATTTTGGAAACTCATGCAATAAGGGGGAGAGCTTAATCATGTTTTTAGCCTAAAAAACCGATTCAATTATAGTCTAGATGGTTCGGGAAATTAAGTCCTTTGGGTACCACTCATGCCAAATCCCCTAAAACCATCTAGTTTGGGAGTGATTGACCTAAATCTCGCTACATGGACCAACTAGATAACTTGAGTTAGAAAGAAATATAGATATAAGCATGGTTTTAAAAAGAAAAAAAATTTTCGTAAACATGCATAGAGGGAAAATATGGTTTAAAGACCCACGTGTTTATAAGTCTTGTAACCTTGAGCTAAAAGGGTAATTTCCAAGAGTGAGATACATCATATAAATTCTAAAAGAAATATATTTTAACTGAAAACGTCTTTGGTTTACATATTAAAAATTTTAATGCATTAATGTGAAGGCTAGCTTAACATAGAATTTCTAGACACACTGCTAATATATGCCCGGTACATAGTTAATTCTGATTCCAAAGGCTTGTTCGGTGACGACCAAGAGTTAAGTTGGGGAGGTTTGATAGGACTATAATTTTATGTGCTTTCTGTATCGTTTTAGGCTCATTTTAAGCACCAATGCTCCGTAACTTCCACATTATTACTCCCAAATTGTGTTTGTTGGAACTCATTTTGTTGATGAAATAAATATGTCAAGGGTATAAAATGTAAATAGGTTAAAGTTGTAAATAGAATATATATATATATATATATATATATATATATATATATATATATATATATATATATATATATATATATATATATATATATATATATATATATATATATATATATATATATATATATATATAGCATTTTGACTTTGTAATTGTAGCGGTCTGACATTCTTGCATTTTCACTTTTTGCACGGAAATTGTGGAAGGGATCTAGGGCTACAGTAACCGTTCATCATCATTTCCAAATCTGTAATCGTTTTGTTAATAATACAATCCTTCGGTTAGTGTTCTTGACCTTGTACTTATTTGTTTGGAATTAATCGTTGATTGATAAATAGGATTCACAATTGGTATCAGAGCTTTAGGATGATTTTGTGATTGAAAATTGATATTCGAAACTGTTCTTGACATTTTTTTCGAAATATAGAAAAATCAACTAAGGTTTTAATCCAGTTGATTGTTGTTCTTGATTATTGGATCGAAGGAAGCTAATTGATAATCGATTGGATTGATCATAATCTTGTTTTGAGTTTCCAAACACAAAAAAAGATCCTTTGATTTTTCAGAAAAGTTGAAAAAACGTGTGTTCTTCACTGTTTCATTGAAAAACAAGGGATTTAATTTGTTTTTAAACAAAGTTCTTTCAGAAAAAGTGTTTGAAATCAAAAACCTCACCTTCGATATCAATTTGGATTCAATTAAAGCATTTTTACAAAAATAATTGAAATCCAGACTTGAAATTCTTGAAAAACTCCGAAACTCGATTATAACTGTGTTCAAGTGTCACTCGAGTTATTTACACTTATTAATCGAGTTGATTGCACTTATTATTTGAGTTGACTTGTATTCTATTTGAGTTGACTTGAATTCTAATCGAGTTGACTTGATATCTATTCGAGTTGACTTAAAGTTAAATCGAGTTGACTAGAAGGTATATTCGAGTTGGAAACAACATTCAATCGAGTTGTAGAAACAAGTTTAAATATTCAATAGATTGATTCGAGTGTACTACTTGTGTATCCGAGTTGACCATCGTTTTGATCGAGTTGACAAATGCTTTATTCAAGTTGCATCTTATTTGATTCGAGTTCATCAACAGACAATTCGAGTTGCATTGTTCTTCTAACAGTTGATTTTCTTATAGATTCGAGTTGAGTATATCATTGTTCGAGTTTTGCATATTCATTTATCGAGTTGATCACTTCATTATTCGAGTTTGTCGTCTTCTTAATTCGAGTTTCAATACATACACTTTCAAGTTTGATCAATTTTCATAAGTTGATCAACTTTTCCAATTTCAATAAAAATATCATTCGATCTTGGAAGATTCCTATCAGTCAATCATCATGTCTAAAGACGCACTTGTAATGGGGTGGGAGACAAAACCTCCTATTCTCTACCGGGGAGAATACGTACAATGGAGGGAAAGATTTCTGGAATTTATCAGTTTCCACGACCTCTTAGAAGAAATGTTAAAGTCATTAACTGACGAACCAACTGTGTTCCTGGAAACAATTCCTGCTGTACCCAATGGCAATCCTCCAGAACTGGAAAGAACTGTTGAGGTAACTAACCTGACAGAAGCACAGAAATGGAGAAAATTGGGAGACAAAACAACAAGAAAGTTGTTACTGATATCAATCCCCAATGACATCTACACCTGTTTGACAGCCACTAAGACAGTTGTTAGCCCTAAAATAGTGTATAATTAAATATAATAAAAGTCTAGGTTTAATTTATAATTAGGAATAGTTTACTTTGGGGGGAATCTTAATTTCCAAGACTTTAAGGGGAGTGTTTGGACAAACCCCAAAGTAAGTTTAGGTATAAATGATATTGTTCTCCTAGGGTTTGAGAAGAAGTGAAACAGGAGCCTCCACCTAGAGTGTGCTTTTTGAGTGTGTGAAAGTTCCTAGAGATTGAGTGTTCAAATTCTCTCTTTGTAATCTTCATATTCTTAATACAAATCGTTTGATTATTGTGTTTGAGTGCAAAATATACTGGGAATCAAAGTTGTCAACAGCCAAATCCATCTGGGATGAGGTGTGTAAGCTGATGAGGGGATCAGACAAGGCAGCTACCAACAGAGCAAGGAACAGCCTAATGACATTTGAGAACTTTAGAGCAAGAGAGGGGGAATTGCTAGAGAACACGTACTTGAGGTTTGTCAGCTTAGTGAGTGAGATGAAAAGGAACGGTGTTACTAAGTCCAACCTAGACATCAACATGAAATTTCTGAACGTACTTAACCCAGAATGGGAAAATTATGCGATGATCATTCAACAAACAAAAGACATTGAGGACATGGATTTCCATATGGTCTTTGAGAACCTTAACAACTATCAAGAGGTTGTTTTAAGGAAAATGTCTAGAAAGAAGAAAGCAGAAGATACCGTTGACCCTTTAGCTTTATTGGCAGATAAGAACTACAAGTATAAGCTGAAGAAGGAAAAATGGGTAGTCATAAGCAGCAGTTCTTCTGAATCAGACTCATCAGATTCATCAGCAGATTCTGAAATAGAAGAAATGAAGAAGCAAATGGCCTTACTCACTAAGGCATTTCAGAAGAAATTCTACCGAAAGCCCACCAATAACAAAATGAGATACAAGACTGGCTCAAGAAAGTTTGATAAGAAGGAGAAATATGAGAAGTCTGATGAAAGCAGTGGAAAGAAAGCCGATAAATATGACAAATCTGAAAAATCAGCCAAGAAAGATACATAGCAAAAATGCTACAACTGTGGCAAGCCAGGACACTATGCCCGAGAGTGCATAATGCTTGTAGTAAAAAACTCAGAATACTACACAAGAAAGGCACTTCTAGCTAAAGAAAAATAAGCTGGCAAAGCTCTAATGGTTGAGGATGATCATTGGCTACAACTATCAGAGGATGAAGATGCACATATATGCTTGAAATCAGAGATTTTCAATGAATCAGAACTGAGTGAGTCAGCAATGGTTGCAGAAGATGAAGTATGGGTTGGGTTGACAAATGAAGAGAATGAGGAAAAGGAAGAGTCTGATGAGGAATTGACTGAAGAAATTGCAATGATGGCAACAGGAGATGTTGGCTGCAGCAAAGATAAAGAGAGTGATGAATCAGACTCGGACAAATCAGAGAGTTCAGAAACACCGGAGGTACATTTTAACTCTGAATCTGAAAATGATGATTCATGTTTGCTTGAAGAAAAACTAACGCAAATGGCTTTCATGCTAAAGAAATTTGAAAAATCCTTAAAAGCCGAAAAGAAAAATGCTCATTCCTTGGAAAACAAGCTAAATCAAGAACATGCGTTAGTATTGGATTTTTCCAAGGATAAAGCATTAGGACTACGAGCAGTATCAGATTTGCAAGATAAAACAAATGATTTTCAATGTAAAATCCAAGAACTGAATAACAATATATCTGACATAAAAGAAAAACTGAATTTGGCAGAATTAGAGGCTTCAAGTTATTCTGTAAAATATCATGCCATTTTTTAAGAAAGAACAAAACTTTATGAGAAAATAAAAAAATTGGAAGATGAGTTTATCAAAAGAGGTCAAACAGATCAAACAATCTATTTAAATCAACCAAAAGATGCCGAATTTTATAATTCTAAATCTGGTATTGGCTGGAATAATCCTAAATATCTGACAAAATCTATTTCAAATTCACCTACTTTATATGATCTCAGATATATGAATTTAGGATTACAAATGACATTTATGAAAGCATCAGATGAGATAGAATCAAGTGAAGATTCAAAAAGACTAAGATCTGATAAAATGCAAAAATTCTGTTGATTACAAAAGAATAAATGAATCAAAGAAAAATACTTGCATTAAAGAGGAGTATATCTAGACATATTCTGAAAAGGATTTATCTGAAACTGCTACTCAATCTCAAAAGTTATATTTACCAGTTTCAATTCTTGAAAAGATAAACTCTGATCTAGAATTGAAAATCAAAAATTTTGAGACAGAAAATCAAACTCTTAAGGCTGAACTTAAAACTCTGGAACAAAAGTTACAAAAACAGCCTGAGAAAAATCAATATCAGATCAAACACCTTCAATTCCACTTGATTCTATTAATTCTGAAAAGGACTTTGATCTGTATATGAACTCTGATTTTAACTCATTGGAAGAAATGTTTATTAAAATAGATGAGTTTGTAAAATCTTTACACAACAAACAAACTGATGACCTTAAAAAACTTGTTAAAATTCTGCAAAGAATATCTACAGATTCAAAGGAATCATCAGAACAATCACCAAGTTTACAATTGAAAAAGGAGAAAACAAAAGTTACTTTTGTGACTCCTACTTATGAAAAAGGTGAATCATCTTCCACAAAGGACTCTATTGCACTCAAGGTCCAAAATTCAAAAGGTAAGAGACCTTTTATAGAAGAAACAAGTTTATAAATCACTAATTCTCGTGTTTCTTGTATGTCAGATTATATTGTGAAAGGTTCTCGGAAGCAAGAATGGAGAAAGAAGCAGAAAGAAAAAAAAACAAGAGTGGATAGTGAAGGAAACTGTTGTTACAGATAGAAATAGACAATTTGAAAAATATGTCTGTAATTAAAAATTTACTGATAAATCTTGTACTAAATACTCTCGGACTGCTTTAATTGCTTTAAATTCTGTTTCTTGTAAATCATTGCATGATAAATCTGATAAGCTTGTATGGCTACCAAAGAAAAAGGATCCAACTTTTAAACAGATAAAGGTTCCAAAGCAACAACTTTCAAAAACAGTTCCACATCGAACTTTACAAAAATGGATATCAAAAAGTTGGTACCTAAAACAAAAGAAAATTCTGATGAGAAGACAATTATTAAACTACATGATTTACCAAGGTCAAAAGTACCTAACTATAAGTGGGTACCTCACGTTTTATTTCGTCTTATAGGTAAATCATGTGTGGTACCTTGACTCCGGCTGCTCAAAGCACATGACCGGACTGAGAGAGACACTCACTAACTTTGTGGATAAGTTTTGTGGGACGGTCCGATTTGGGAATGATCAATTCTGTCTGATCAAAGGTTACGGGAGTCTTGCGTACGATAATATTACAATTCAGAAAGTCTTCTACGTTGATGGTCTTGGTCTCAACTTGTTCAGCATTGGACAACTCTGCGACAAAGAATTATAGGTCAACTTCAAAGCAAATCGGTGCAGCATAAGATCTGGAGAAGGAAAAGAAATCCTTGCAAGGAACAGGAAAACCAATCTATACTCAATTGACCTAGCCTCCATCAATCTGAATAAGGATGTCTGCTTAATGTCAAAAGCAATATCTAAAACTTCTTGGCTATGGCATCGGCGTCTTTCTCATATGAACTTTAAAGAATTAACCAACCTTGCAAAAGGTGGGTTAGTTAAAGGGCTACCAACTCTCAAGTTTCAAAAAGAGCAGTTGTGCGCAGCTTGTGAAAAAGGAAAGATGACGAGAACTTCACACAAGTCCAAAACAGAACACTCATCAACGAGAGCATTGGAACTACTACATATGGATCTGTGTGGACCAATGAGAGTACAAAGCATAAACAAGAAACGTTATGTGTTGGTAATAGTCTATGACTACTACAGATACACATGGGTTTTCTTCCTGCGTTCCAAATCTGATGCAACCGAGATAATAATAGACTTCATCCGAAGAATTCAAGTAAAGTTGCAGCTTTCAGTTCAGACCATCAGATCAGATAACGGGACAGAATTTAAGAACAAATCTCTCGAATCGTTTCTGAATTCTGTGGGAATAACACATCAATTCTCAGCCGCTCGTACTCCACAATAGAATGGTGTCGTTGAACGCCGAAATCGGACACTAGTGGAATCTGCAAGAACGATGCTGGCATATTCCAATCTTCCAATATTCCTTTGGGCTGAAGCTGTAGCAACCGCTTGTTTCACGCAGAACAGATCCATAATCAACAAAAGATTCGGAAAGACTCCGTACGAATTAATAAACAAACGGGTACCAAATGTTAAATTTTTCCATGTCTTTGGATGCAGGTGCTTCATATTAAATGACAAAGACAATCTGGGAAAATTTAGTCAAAAAGCTGATGAAGGCCTCTTCATTGGGTACTCGAAGGAGTCTGTAGCTTTCCGGGTCTACAACAAGCGGACCAAGACAGTCAATGAAAGCGTGAATGTAAAATGTGATGAAGGCGTAGTAATGGCTTCTGAACATACCAGTTCAGGACCCGACCATAACAAGCCGACTTCTATGAAGTCAACTGAACAGAGTGTAGATAATTCTGATTCAAATAAACTGTTCGAGAATTTCTATGAAGACTACTTTGAAAAGCCTAAAACTAATGTTTCAAATTTGGTGCCTAACAGGAATACTGAAGATCCAGTCGTAGTCTCGGACAATTCTCATCAACCCATCTCAGAAGAAACTGGAGAAGCTTCAACGACAGATGTGCACTTACCTACTGATAGTGTACAACCCATTCAACCTCCAGTATCTTTTGAAACCCCTTACCATCTGAATACTCAGAAATACCTATCTCAGATAATATACCATCTACATCAGAAGTTAACCACCGAATTCCCTACTTAGACTTAAACCCAAATCAAGACCAAATTCAACCGTATCCACATACCTTTAGGTGGACAAGAAATCACCCAACTGAAAATATCATTGGTGATCCGTCTGCATCAGTCCAAACCAGAAGAGCAATAATAAACGAGTGTTTATTTTCAAACTTTCTCAGCAAAATTGAGCCAAAGAATGTTAATGAAGCTCTTATGGATGCTGATTGGATTGTGGCAACGCAAGAAGAACTGAATCAGTTCGAAAGGTTGAAGGTCTGGAGATTGGTAGAGCGACCAAAAGATAAATCAATCATTGGCACGAAGTGGATTTTCAAGAATAAGAAGGATGAACATGGTGTCATCATTCGTAACAAAGCTCGCCTCGTCGCCAAAGGATACAGTCAACAAGAAGGGATCGGTTATGATGAAACTTTCGCTCCAGTTGCAAGAATAGAAGCAATTAGGATGTTTCTGACATTTGTTGCTCATAAAAACTTACAGTTTACCAAATGGATGTAAAAACTTGCGTTTTTAAACGGGGAACTAACAGATGAAGTGTATACATATCAGCCTGAAGGGTTTAGTGATCCTTCAAAACCTGATCATGTATATATTTTAGATAAATCCCTGTATGGCCTTAAACAAGCACCTCGTGCTTGGTATGATGCACTTTCAACATACTTTTTGAAATGTGGATTTAACAAAGGTGCAATGGATACTACCCTGTTTATAAAACGTCAGGGGCCAGATATTATAGTAATTTAAATATATGTAGATGATATAATATTTGGGTCTACAAATCAAGAATTTTGCAAGAAATTCGCTTTCTTAATGTCCCAGAAATTTGAAATGAGCATGATGGGAGAAATAAATTTTTTCTAAGGTTTACAAGTTAAACAACTGATTGATGGAATTTTTATCAATCAGTCCAAATGTAACACCCTCATTTCTCACACAAATGCCACGTCAATAAATAATCATAAGTGGAAATATCGCAATCATCTCAAAGTACACATGTCACAGGATTAGCGGAAAACACTGTTAATTAAAACCTTAATACACATATCGTCATACATCATGTCACAAACTGAAGCAGTGCACACATAACTGAACTAGCTGACATACACTGGCTACTGACTATCATACATCACAACTGATAGCTAACATACGGAATTCAGATACAAAATACAAATAACAGTTTCCGAAGTCTATTATCACAAGCTGATAAGCACCCACAAACTCTGACTACTTCTGCTGCTGCTGTTGAGACTGCGGTCCCACGGTATGGCTGCCTGAGACACGGAAGACTCGAAAACATAAGCTGGGAAGCTCGTGAGTACGCGAGGGTTAGACTCTGCAACATAAGACATATAGCATGCACAACACATATATCTCAATACACATAACACGGCTCGGTACACAACACATATCTCTGCTCAAAAGGGGACGTCGTTCCCCAGCTAACATGCCGCACACAGCAGCGGTTAGCTCACAATAGGCACATGAGCGACCTGGCAATAAACACTGCTGTATATATACAGTCTCATACTTCATGACTGGTTAGGGACAGTCAGCCTGCGCGATCACATATCGCGGACACTTGCAACTCAAACACGTATAACACATATAGGGTAGATAGAATCATACCTGCGCCGTATCTCTGTCTCATATACACATATCACAACACATAATTGACTCATAAAAGTTTACGCGCGTTTTGGGAAAAGACTCGAGTACTCACCAACTACCCGAACTCGACTAAAACCCGAAACTCTAATGCGGCTCGGCACGTGATCGGCTAGAACCTGTAAACACCACGGATCTCACATATTAATGCAAACTCAATAACCACGCAACTCAAATCGAACATAGTCATCATAATCAATTTAAACCCGAAACACACCCCGAACGAATAACCGACCCTCGAAATCCCTTTGCGAGACTCCCACCGAGACCCAAAACCCTGGATAATTCAACCCGACACTACCCCGAAGGAATTCAGACCACCAACGACCCAAAACTCCCCCACAATTACCAAATCGGATTTCCCATGCAGGCTGCGGCTCGCGCCGCTAAGCCCTTGAGGGGCGCGCCGCGACCAAGCGGTGCCCTGCACCTTGACCTGCGATTTTCTTGGCTGAACCAGGGGACTCAAACCCCAAATCTCGACTTCAGCAGCCAAAAAGGCATATAAAACTCATGTATATTCAACCCTTATACCACAAAAACCAAATCCCACATATACACATACATATTTCAAGGTTTAACCACTAAAACCCATAACTCTTACCTTTACTACCTTCAAGCACAAAAGGAGAAGGAAGATGATGAAGAAACAACTCCAGCAACCAATTCAAGTCTTTGAAGGCGTCTCTGCAGCTTCAGAAATACACACGCACACACTCACGTTCTAGGTTTGGATAAGAGAAGTGAAAGAGATAAGGCCACAATACATATATATCCACTTCCCTTTTTAAGTAAGTCCCGAACCCGATAAATCCGAACCCGATATCACTTTTTCAATATTAATATCATTAGGACCCAATTAAATCCACGATCTCAATGATTATAATAATCCACTAATTATTAACCCGGAGACACGTATCACTCGGTCTCGACACGTTTAATCCACGAAACGGGATTTAATTGGAACAACGCAATAATATTAAAATTATGAGCCAATAAATTAAATCTACGTACCAGGCTCAAATCCGGGATGTTACACCAAATATATTCAGGACATGTTAAAGAAATTTAACATGGTCAATAGTACTCCTATGAAAACTCCCATGGCTCCGGATTCCAAATCCAAACTCGATGAGGACATTTCAGGGAAACCTGTAGATGTAACTCATTATCGAGGAATAATTGGGTCATTAATGTATCTAACTGCAAGTAGACCTGATATTATATTTGCTACATGTGTTTGTGCTAGATATCAGACAAATCCTAAAGAATCACATTTAGCTGCTGCTAAAAGGATCTTAAGATATCTGAAGGGAACACCAAACCTTGGTTTGTGGTATCCTAGGGAATCTTCATTCAATTTAACTGCTTATTCTGATGCTGATCACGCAGATGATAAAATGGACAGAAAAAGTACATCAGGAGAAGTTCAATTCTTAGGTGATAAACTCGTCTGTTGGTCATCCAAGAAACAACACTATGTTTCACTGTATACAGCCGAAGCATAATATGGTTCTGTATCATCATGCTGTTCTCAAGTGTTGTGGATGAAGAGCCAACTGAGAGACTACGGGTTTTCACCACAGAAGATTCCAATGTATTGTGATTCTCAGAGTGCAATTGTCATAGCATCTAATCCAGTGCAACACTCAAAAACCAAACACATCGACATCCGGTATCATTTTATAAAGGATCATGTAGAAAATGGTAATATAGAATTATATTTTGTTCCTACTGAATATCAATTAGCTGACTTGTTTACCAAAGCATTAGATGAAAAACGGTTTAATTTTTTAGTATACAAGTTGGGTATGTTGAATCATTAGATTTAAAAATTCAGTAGTTACAAATTATAATTTTAAATTTACATTTTTTTAAATGTGATTTTCATTTGATGTTAAATTCATGAATTTTAAAGTTAAAATTTGTCAGAATTTAACAGATCTGGATTGTCTTATGCAGGGGGAGCAGAAAATGATTTTATCTGATTTTTTGTAGGGGAGCAGACTTTTAAAATAACATATTTCCGAGGGGGAGTTGAATTGCAAACATCAAGGGGGAGCACCATATTTTTGTTTTTAAATTTTTTTTGATATATTTTTTGTTTGTGAGTTTATGCCTTTTATTTTCAATTATTTTTTTGTTGTTAAAATTTGTTTTGTTAAAATTTTTTTTGCTGCTGTTCATTTTTTTTGGTGTTATAAATTTTTTTTCTTTCTTTTAGTTGTGTCCAAACTTTTTTTTGATTTCAATTTTGAAAGGTAATATTTGTTTGTGTTGGTGAAATGGGCTGAATTTAAAACAAATTTATAAAAGAGTGTGTTGGTGAAATGGGCCGGATATTTTTTAAAAATTTTAAATTTTTGAAATTTCAACTATAAAGTTGAAATTCAAAATTCAAATCATTTTTTTCGAAATTACCGACACTGTTCACCTTCTCTCTCAAATCTCTTTCTTCCTCATGAAGAAATCTCAAAATCTCAAAAGAATTCGGCCTTGTTCACCATTTCAGTAACTAATTGTAAGTATTTTTCATAGTTTCTTGTTTAACATTTCATTTTATATGTTCTATTATTAGTGTCAGTTTGTAGATAATACGATTTGTATATGTTCGTATATATGTTTGTGTGTTCATGTGTTTTAATGTTTTTGGTGGTGTAAATCTGAAATTAACTGGTGTTTGTTTGCAGATTATCATATTGAATTTAAATCTCAATTTTCAAGGTTCAATTTCAAACACACAAACAACAAATTGAAATTTTTGGTGAAAAACCTTTTGAGTTCATATATCACTGAAAATTGGATTTTTAACAAAGAAGTTGTTGTTTCTGAACAAAGTTCAGTAAACAAAACTTATCTGAAATCAATTTTTGAGTGGGATTCATGTTTTTAATAAGTGAAACAGTCCATGTGATTCAAATTTTTGAAATTCAGTGTGTGGAGACTTGAAAATATTTTGAAATACATTTTCTTGAATCAAGTAGTAATCGAGAATGCATTTAGTATCATGCGAGTTGAGTGCAACACCACTCGAGAAAATGCTTGTTTTATTCGAGTTGGTTGATTGTTGCCCCGAGACAATTTGTAATGTTATTCGAGTTGGTTTGTATGTCAGGACTTGAATAATTTTCCAACACAACTCGACAACAAAAGTCATTCGAGTCCATTCAAGTGTTATTCGAGTTGGACCCATCTCTTAATCGAGTCCATTCAAGTGATATTCGAGTTGAATTCATTCCAGAACATAGAATATTTCTTTCATTCGAGTTCATTCTTATATCATTCGAGTTGAATTTCTCTTTAGTTCGAGAAACATCATTTGATGTTCGAGTTGAGTAAAGTCCAGGACTTAGAATTTTTTTCAAAACAACTCTCGATAAGTCTTCCATTCGAGAAAGGACTCTATTTCATTCGAGTTGAGTTGTAAGTCTTTCGAGAAACATTCTTCTTCATTCGAGTTGGTACTTAGGCACATTCGAGAAACATTCTACTTTATTCGAGTTGGTTTTTAGTGTCATTTGAGGAGCTTTAAATGTCAATCAAGTTTTATACTCAATTTTTTTTTGAAAAAATGTCTAAGTGTTGGGAATTTAAATTTTTTAGAAAAATGTCACATTTTTCAAGAAATTGTTTGAATCTGTGTTTTTCTAACATTGGTCTCTGAAAGATTGACTTTGGAATCCTATCAATAATATTTTCATATTATTGTCTAGAATCCCGATGCTTTAAACAGAAAAGCACATATTTTAATAATTTCTAGCAAAATGTTTTATTTTTCTATTTGTAGGATTATATTTGTTTATCTGTTGAATCTAACATGCTTATTATTTTTCACAGGTTTCAAATGGCTTCACAAGCTCAATCCCAACCCTCAAACTCCTTTGGTTCTCATTCTTCATCAAACCACACCCTCGTGTCTAAACCAGTTCGATCCGCATCAGTCACTCGACCTTCACCCTCAACCCTCATTCCCGATAATCAGCTAGTCAAACCTAAATACTGCCTACCATTCAGAGACAATAACCATCGTCTTGACACAAAAGTCATTAAAGGAAGCCATCCAATCATTGTAGATATCCTCAAAGGTCATCCTTTGGGATATCTTCTTCAATATAAACCCTCCATTCCTCAGATTTATCTTCAACAATTCTGGCATACAGTGAAGTTTGTCCCAGCTGATGGTAACCATCATTTCAAGGTTACCATCGATCGGTTTAAAACCAAAATCACCTTAGTCAGACTGAGACATAATTTATTCCTGCCTCGTCGAATAGATACAGTAAATTTCCAAGAATTAGCCGACTTTGAAGATTTCGTTTCAGATGAGGAATTGGTGCATGATTTAATATGCTTGGGATATTCAAAGCCACTACCTAAGAGTTCAAAGTTCCATCGAAATGGACTGAATGGTGAATGGTACACTCTCTTTGGTATCATCAACCGGTGCATGACATCGAAGCACACGGGAATAGACAGATGTAGTATACATTGTCTCAGAATCTTTCATGGCATAGCTTTCAACAAGCATTATGACTATGCACAGTGCATATGGGAGGACCTTAAAGAAGTCGTGTTGGCAAAGACGACAAACAGATCAAGGAAATTTGTACCTCTTCAACGTTTCATTCAAATCCTTATTAGAGGCATTCTCAGGGCCAATGAAAATATACTGAAACGATCAAGTTCTCAAAGATGTCCCGATTATGTAATGATGAGCTTACACGAGGTACCAGATTCTCCAAATGTCAATATCATGCCTATTCCAGAAGCGTTGTTGAAATATGCAGATCAAGAGAGTGAGAATGTAAGGCTATACAGAATAGATCACGCTCCTATAGAGACCCAAGAACCGGGTTCTCTTAACCAAGGAGTTGTAGGAGAGGAGGAACTTCAGCATGGGGCTGAAGTTCAGGGAAGCCAAAGAGTGACTGAGGGAGCAGAAGTTATTGTGAGGGGTGGTGAGGGAGATGCTAGTAGCTCCGATTCTGAATGAACATCGTCAAACATTAATGAGGGATCTGCAGAAGGAGAGGATGATGATGATGATGATGATGATGATGATGATGATGATGAAGGAGGTCCAGATCATAATGAGGGAGGTGCTGGTTTTGTTGATATCGTAGAAATAGCGCGGCAGAGTGTGAGGGATGTACCAAGCCCAGAAAGCCGGGATAGAGCCACATATGTTGTTAGCTCCAAACAGGGAGTTAGCATTGAAGAAGTCAGTATCCCACTGACGATTGCACACCCCACCGGCCATTCAGTCTCCTCTCAACAGGAGACTGTTTCATTTGTTCACCGGGATGAAGCTCAACTGCTATCCAATAATCCTTTGGATTTGATGGATATTGAAACAAGTACACATCCGCCCGAGTGTACGACTTCTTTTCTGCACAGAGTCTAGAACCGATACACACTAGGATACTTGCGTCTACTTCATTTATTGAAGTAAGTGCAGTTGAACTAAGTGTCACTGCCAGAACAACCTCAGTAACGGAAGCATTCGTTGCTCCGTCACTTGCCGAGGTTGGAAGTCCAGTCAGAGCCACATCTACGCCATCTCTGAGCACTGGCCACGCAGAGGTTCTTTTTACAAGTTCCACTGTTGTGTCAACTGGAAGTCTAAGTGACCAGTAGTTACTCTTTCCCCTTTCGTTACTGAATCATCCTTGTCTCAAGCATTGAATGCTACTGTTGCCGGGGTAAATAGTCATGTCACAGCTCAATTATCTGAAGTTATGGCTTAGATGACACATATCCATAAGTTTCTGAAGGGAAAATCTGTGGCAGAAGAGACTGTGAAGCAACCAGATCCACATCAGACTATAGAAGAGCTACGAGACTGTTTTTGAACAATTTGATGAAATGAGAGAAAGAATGATAGGGTTGGAGAGTACAGTGATAACGGCATTGGGAAACTTATCTGAACGTGTATCAGCTGTAGAGCAAACGTGCAAGACTCAAGCTTCAGCGCCAAAAAGAAAACATGACGAGCATGATGATGACTCCGGTGATGCTCCTCATGAGGGGGTTAAGAGGAGGAATCTTGATGAGCCAACACCTGGGCTATTAATGATTACTTATCCAGAGAAAGAGGCTGAGGCTCAAGAGAGAGGTGAAGCAGGAAGCTCAAAAGAACCTGCTGATGTTAAGAAGGAAAAGAATTGATTCTTTATGAAGATGTTCCTGTTCCATTGAGCATTCAGTCAGGGTTTTATAATTTCGGTGAATATGAAGATTCTGATGATGATGTTCAGGAGCAAGAGCAAATTCCAATGATTGAGGATGTTGCAGAAAAAGTAGTGGATATTGAAGAATCAGATGATGATGTCATTGAATTGACAGATGTTGCAGTTAGACCTGAAAGAATAGAAGAAGAAGTTTTGGTACAAGAAATCCTTAAAGATGATATACCTATACCGACGGTTGAAAAGCCTGAGGTTACGGTACAAGTAAAAGAAGAAGAGATGAAACCATTCCCTGTAGAGAGCTTTATTCCTCCAGTCGTTAAAGAAGTCAATGAGTTTGAGATAATGGAGAGATTCTTTAATGAATATGTCTTAGCGGATGAATCGCAAAGACAACATCAACTAAGGTTCGAAGCTCAAAGAATTGTCCAAAGGGAAATTAATGACATACTGTGTATTTTGAATGAAGAAGAAGTAAGAAAGAAAAAGAAAAAGGGTTTGGAGCTTACGTCGAAGGAATCTGCTAAGTATACAAGGAAAAGGAATAAATTGCCATATCTAGAAGATTACCTTGAGAAGAAGATATTTTGCAAAAAGCAAGCTACGTGCAATTTTTTGAAGTTACTTAGAGTTTTGGAGCCGAATAGACCGTATCTAGCAAATTATGCAAGTTTTCTTCAGAATAAGGCTCAAAGTGAAGAAAAGGTCAAAAGTGAGTTTCCGATTGTTGACCTGATAAAGATAGAAAAAGGATAGGTTTGTTAAGATATTTTATCCTACTTTCACGGTTACAAGATCTGATGGAAATACGTACACATTTACTGAAGCCGATATGTTTTAGATGAACTTGGTTGATATTGAAGACTTGTTTGATGAACTGTGTAGAAACAAACAAAATGAACACTGCAGATTTGCTCTGAAGACCTTGTTTCATCTCATGCATATTAAGCTTGTTCTCATGTCAGTTCAAGATCTTCAAATCGGTGTTGAAAGAGGCATGCGAAAGATAAATGTAACTCCACCGAATAGGGAAATAAAGTTTGCAGGGGAGCTGAAAGAATATCAAGTAATAATGGTGAAGCGTCTAGCTGTAATGTATAGAGATCAAAATCGAAAGCTGAGAGCAATGAGGAGTATTGAATTTAACAAGTTCTGTAATGGAACCCTCCAGAAGGTAATGAGTGGGCTGAAAAGAAAATTAGCTGCTGATCAAAAGAGGAAAACGAAGAGAGGAGCCCTCAGTGCTTATGATAAGAGACTCATGGTAGAAATCATTTCAAAGATCAAGTGGAGGCTATCTAACAGAAAAAGTGTTAGGAATTTTGAGATGAAGTTGGGGCTGACAAGATGAAGACTTGACTTATTTCATCAAAGGGGGAGAATGTTGGAACTTATTTTGTTGATGAAATAAATATGTCAAGGGTATAAAATGTAATTAGGTTAAAGTTGTAAATAGAATATATATAGCATTTTGACTTTGTAATTGTAGCGGATCTGACATTCTTGCATTTTCACTTTTTGCACGAAAATTGTGGAAGGGATCTAGGGCTACAGTAACTGTTCATCATCATTTCCAAATCTGTAATCGTTTTGTTAATAATACAATCATTTGGTTAGTGTTCTTGATCTTGTACTTATTTGTTTGGAATTAATTGTCGATTGATAAATAGGATTCACAGTGTTTCAGGGTCAATAAGTCAAACAGAAGAAGCTCGAGAAAATTCAGCGTGAATTGAGCCGGTGTGGACGCAGACCTGCGCCACCCGACGCTGCAAAATAGAACTTTTTAGAGTTAGAGAGCACTTCCAGCGCAGACCAGCGCAGACCAGGCCGTACCCCTAGCGCAGGGCAGGGCGTAGGCCTACGCTCGTGCGACGTGGAATTCTTGCAGACACGTTTTTGAACCCAAAACCCTAATTTCCTTCTCCTCTATAAATAGAGGTCGATGGCAGCCATTTCCAGAGGTCCGAAAATATTGAGAAAAGCGGCGAAGCCCTGACGGAGTTGATTCATGATCCGATTACGAAGACGGTGGATAACACATGTTCTGGCCTATGATGATGTCTCCAACCATTCCCGGTGAAAAGCACACGATGAGCGGCTAAACCACCATAGTCTCTTGCGGAGGATTTCCCGCTAAGTTTTACAGTCTTGAATTTCACTTTATGTATTGATGTATTTTGTGATTCTTGGATATTTTATGTGTAATGCAAATTATATACATTCAGTTATTATTATGAGTAAATGGTTTGATTGGTAAAAGCAAGATTTCATAGTGATATTATTATTTGTGTCGAGTCCATTAATTTAGGGATTAAGACAAATAATGAATATTGCATGCGCTATGCCGAGATTTATTGGTTAAAGTATTTATGATTAATTTGACTTCGCAATTGATTATGTCTATCTGATCGTTGTATGAAATTCAAGTGGGTAATAACTTATGTCGTAGTGATTCCGTAAATGGTTATCTTCAATTTGCTTTGTTAATCAATTCGTTAGTTGCTTGCCGTTGTTTTAATTCTAATTTAGTCGTAATCATTATTTCAAACAAATCACTCAATTCCCAATTTAATCGCTTTTAATAAACTAGGGAAACTAGCTAATTAACCCTAATTCACATACGCACTCCATGCGGATTCGATTCTTATTTCTCTAAGCTAATAGTTAGATTTAAAGTTATTTCTATGGGCCATAACGACGGCTCGTCATAGGGGTATGATAGGGTGGGGTGAGGTAGGGTATGAGGTAAGCGTAGGGTAGGGTGGGGTGGGGGAAGGAAAGACGTGTAATTTTTTATTTCTGGTGTGATAAGTGATGATAAAAAACATATCAAAATCTGATCCTGATAATAGATGAAGAGAATTTTGACTCTTATGTTTTATGCATATCAAACCTATTTATTGGTATATTTCTTTTAACGAATAAGAGGTAACCTCTTATCAGAATCTGATAAGTGCTATCAAACACCTCCTTAATTAAACAATAAATTTATTTAATTAAACAATAAATTTATTTAACCAACTATCTTTCAAAAAAAAAAAAAACATAAAAAGTCGAAGATGAAAAATAACGAAAAAAGGGCGCTCATAAATTTCTCGTCTTTTTGGAAAGGGAAAACTGCGCAAAATAGCAACTTACTGTACATAAAGTTTTTATTACAGCAACCTACCAAATAATTCGTTCAAAATAGCATCCTACCATCTTAACTTTTTTTTATTAAAGCATTGAACTCTAAAAAATTATTCCATAATAGCAACTGTTGATGACTGGGTGTGGTTGGGTGCTGACTAAGCATCCACGTAAGCTGCCATGTCAGCACCGGGTTTGCGCAAAATAGCAACGTACTGCTTAAATAGCAACATATCATAAAATAGCAACGTACTCCTAAAATAGCAACATATCATAAAATAGCAATGTATTAATTTTATATATTTTTTGTCTTAAATATTATACGAACAACGTCATTTTTTTATAGGAAAAATTAAAATTTTGATCGGTTGATCATTTTTCTCCGTTCGAAATAATTACAAAACGAAATTTCCGTCGTTTTTTACATTCGAAAAAAATTGAAAACCAATATAATGCATCATTATTTTTTATATAAATGGTTCTTTTTTTTTTCGTTTGAACAAATTAAAAATCATGATGGTTCATTGATATTTCCATTTAAAAAGGTTTAAAATTCTAATGGATAGTTGTTTTTTCCGTTTCAAAAAATTAAAATTACAAATGACAAAATATTTCGGTTTTCTATATATTCGAATGGAAAAAAGAAAATAAATTGGTTTTATACTTCGAATGAAAAAAATGATGAACACATTGAATTTTTAATTTTTTACCGACTGAAGAAAAATTTACAAACATTTTTTGGTTAATTAAATTTAAGTTTAAGATTATAAAAATATTTAGGATTAGAATATTTTCGGTTTTTAGTTAAAAATATATAAAATTAATACATTGCTATTTTGTGATATCTTGCAATTTTAGGAGTACATTGTTATTTTACGCAGTACGTTGCTATTTTACGCGTACGTTGCTATTTTGCGCAAACACGGTGCTGACATGGCAGCTTACGTGGATGTCTAGTCAGCACCCAACCACACCCAGTCATCAACGGTTGCTATTATGGAATGATTTTCTAGAGTTCAATGCTTTAATAAAAAAAGTTAAAATGGTAGGATGCTATTTTGGACGAAATTTTTGGTAGGTTGCTGTAATAAAAACTTTATGTAGAGTATGTTGCTATTTTGTGCAGTTTTCCCTGTTGGAAAACCAAAAGGATTCATATTTCGTTCACAGACCAAATCCAACGCCATTTCCGTACGCTTCATCATCTTCCTACCGACCACCAGCACCACCATCTCCAATGAAGCGAGGCTTCGATTTAGTCGAAATTTCAGACGAGGAATGGTCAAATCACGATTTTGATTCTTCTCGGATACTCAATAAACCCTCCTCCAAATCTCCACCACCACCAATCGAGTCTTTCGCCTTCACCGGCGGTGGCGGACCATCTTCTACTTCCAAACCTTCTTTTGACTACTCTTCCGACTCCTCCGACTGTGTTGAGATAGTCAAAGACGGAACACAACATGCGGCATTTGAGAATTTGGAGGATGATGACTTTGGTGAGGCTCCGGCGACGACGATTGCTAGCCGTGGACGGAGGTTTGTGATTGATGATGAGGATGATGAGGTGGTGGAAGATGATGATGATGCGATTGATTTAGGGTTTGGTGAGGAGGTGGAGGAAGAAGAGGGAAATGATGTTGTTGGAAAAGCGTTGCAGAAGTGTTCGAAGATATCGGCTGAATTACGGAGTGAGTTGTATGGTTCGTCAGTGACTGATGCTTGTGATCGTTATGCTGAAGTTGATGGTTCGTCTGTTAGAATCGTCACTCATGTGAGTTTTTTTTTTCTTTTTTCTTTTTTTCATTTATAGTTCTTCTATTTACTGCTAATTTGGGACAGGAATGTGTATTGGTGTGTTTTGCTAGTAATTCAATTTTGTATTATTCAAATCAACGTAAAAAGGGAATGTACTTTTAGTCGATTTCTGTTTTATTCAAAGAATGGTAATTTGGTACTAAGCTATGTGTTAGTTTGTAAGGGTGATTTGAATTATGAAAGCCAGTCATGGTAAATTGGATGTAAAAGACTTCATTTCTATTCAATTGTACTTTCAAAATGACGTATAAATATGCTTATTATGCCTTTGGTACAAAGGAATTGAGAGAATAGAATCATATGGGTTTAGAAGAAACTTTATTACATGATGGTAGCCTTAGTTCTCAATCAAATGAAGTGGAGAGTTTGTTTTAATGTAAATGCGATTACTTTGCATTCCATATCAAAGTGGAGAGAATCAAAACTATAGGATGAGGATGAATTTTCATTTTTTTACTTCTAAGCCAATATATAGTTATGTGTCATTTTCATTTGTCAAAATAGTTTTTCATCCCTTGACTATTATATC
This sequence comes from Centrapalus pauciflorus, assembly GCA_020465985.1. Lineage (NCBI taxonomy): Eukaryota > Viridiplantae > Streptophyta > Magnoliopsida > Asterales > Asteraceae > Centrapalus > Centrapalus pauciflorus. Next base: position 128,706 of record JAANYP010005919.1, read on the forward strand.
CCGGTTCCTTCGTAACAAACGCGCCCTTAAAGTTTGAAACCTAAGAGTGACATCTGGTTACCTAGAATAGGAAGTGACTTATTGTGGTTGAGTCTCTAATTTGATTGTAAGTTTATGACATAGGCATTTTTGTTCCTTGAAATAGAAATCGACTGAAAGTAGGTTCCTTTACGTGTAATATGCTCAATTTTTTTTATAAAGGAAATTATATTGCCTCAAAGAACTGAATTAACCTATGTTTGGCTTTGATCTTATTGTAGGATGATATATGTGAAGCATGTGGTGTGGCGGATTTGGGTTTTGAGCCTGTTCTCAAACCATATCAGCTTGTTGGTGTTAATTTTCTTATGCTTTTGTATAGAAAGAAAGTTGCGGGAGGTAAGTACTTCAACCTATTCATTGCTCTGTATTCATCCTAGAAACTAAGTATCACTCATAAAATATATGTCGCTGCAATTTACTTTATTTGGGACTTTGTAGATAATATGATAGACACATAGAAGAGGCTTTATACTGTCTTTAATAAGTACTTCTAGTAAGCTACAAATACGAATGTATAGTAAAGGGTTGGGCTTGGATTAACACGAACCAAACTGAGGTTATTTAGTTTTTGTGGAGTTGTGGACTGTAATTCTGATTTGACATTCATCAAGCTTCTAGGGTTTCAACGGGGTGTGTTTTTTTTTCTTCAGCCGAGACCCAAGTTGGAAATTTCAGCACGTTCTTCCCATGTAGTATATGTATATATATATATATATATATATATATATATATATATATATATATATATATATATATATATATATATATATATATATATATATATATATATATATATATATATATATGTATATAATTGTAATTGAAACCTCTAATCCAAGATTATTGAGATTATTTTACTAGTACAACTATGGATGTAGGTCATTTATTAGACTGAACCAAAAATCATCTTGTTCTTGTTTTTTGTGTGTCTGTCTTTTACTTTTCGTTGCCATGATTTTGTTCCTATGTGTGATCCCCCTATCTCTAAAGGTTTGTGCAAATGTTGCAATTATTATCTTCTTTGAGGGATGGGTCTTTTTAGATTTTGTTATATCATTTTGGGCATCTAGGGAATTCCCACCCGAGTCAACTTTGTTGAAACAAACTCCAGGTGTCATGAATACTCCTCAAACACATTGAACTCGGCAAACCCCCTCGTAGGGGTGGGTGGCCTCCAAGAAGTTGAAGCTGTGGCAAATCAAACCTGAGACGATTCATTATTTGCTTTTGGTGAACCTATCGTTTTGGGTGTTCTTATTTTTAAAAGATACAAGGCAATGTGAGGAGATAGCAATCTTAGAGGGTGTTTGGTTTTGTGTTATGAACATGATTATTAGCTTATTACGTTACAATAACGTAATAATTGGTTTAAAGTGTTTGGATTGAATACGTTAATAAGTGATTATTTGCGTTTAGAGTTAATCCTACCACACTTTTTCATAAGTTAAAAAATGTAGCTTATTTGCTTAATAAGTGATTATTTGGTCATTTTACAAGTAAAAACGCAAATCCAAACACTTTAAAAACTGATTATTTGATAATTATGATAGCAAACAGCAGAAGCTAAACCAAACACTACATTTCTGACAACACTTTTTGTTACAACTATTATCTGATTATTAGTTTCTAAAACGCCACATCACTTTTTCAAACGCAAATCCAAACACCCTCTTAGTGGAGTTAAATGTAGCTGGCTTTGATGAGAAAGAAAGTTTTTGAATACTTGAATTACATTATGTGAGTTCCATATATGTTTATAACTTTGGTTGGCAAATCAAATTGTTCAAAGGCATATGCATATATCATCAAAGATTTTTTCAAATGTTGTTAAAGGCAAGGGACTTGGTCACGTAGTCCCTCAGGCGGGTAGAAAATGATAGAAACGCCTTGACATGGGTCAGGTTTGCAGACTTATTTAGGTTCTTGACTTTACTGCGAGTCCCTTAGGCGCCGAGTCCAGAGGTGACTGATTTAGGGCATGCAATGATGTAGTTAAGTTTTTTTTTTTTATATTACTGATTTTCTCTTGAGATATTTTATTATGACAGAGGGTTCCCTCTCTATCTCTGCAGCACTTTTTTCCTCTTCCTTCTCCTAGACGATTTATTATTTTTTTTTTTCGCTTTTCTATTCTTTCATTCATTTATTTTCTTTATTGGATTAAAATCAGATTCATTCAATAATTGAAGTCTTTTAGTAACAATAATAAACATAAAACTAATAAAACAGAATCTGGTTCCAGTTTTGCCTTAAACAAAACACAAAGCAAGTATAAAACATATATATGTATGTATGTGTGTGTGTGTACGCACGCATGCATGCATGTATGTATGTTATAAACTTTTGTTACTATACCACATAATCCAAAATGAGGTCCAATTAAGAAAACATAATTAATCTCATTTACTACTTTTATATGCAACTAGTTTATTTACTCACATATTACGTGTATATTTTTAATAAAATTATTAACATAATTATGTATAACTAAAAATTAAAACATGAAAAAATTACTTGGATAAAAAAAACATGGTATTATTATTTGTTATAACTATTATTTTTGTAGTTTTATAAATAAATACGATTAGTAGCACTCTTTATTTATAAATTTATATATTTCAATATATACTTTGAGATTTTAATTTATATATAACATAATGTTTGTATATTAAATTACAAGAAATAAAGAGGTTATGAAATCATACGGTATGTATTTATTTTTAAGATGTTTTTAATAAAATCATAATTCATAAATATATAAGCCACTTTTTTAGTTAGATTTATTGATAAATATAGATAATATAAGATTTTGATTTATTAGAATTTAGTAAAATTAGTTTCTAAATAAATATATAGATAAGATTATCTAGCTTTGATCTGATTTACATTAGATTCAATGACATTTGGTTTAGATTATATTTTTTATTTTATTTTATTTTAAGAAATATCAAGTTGTATTTATCTTTTATTTTAATAATAATAAATTGTTTTTATCTTTTTTGATGAAACGTGGAAGTGACACATATGCATTTATGTTCTCATTTATTATATAATTGCTAGTTGTGAACTGGATTACTTCACTCGGGTCCTTGCCTTTTGCACCTCTTGACTTATGTTTTTGGGCAGACCAGGATACTAGGTCTAGGCCTAGATAGATATCATACCAGTTACCACCCAGTGGATCGTCGGTCGTTTGGGCAACCCATAGTCACATGATTCGCGGTACGCTCCGGTACGGGAACGAGGTACGCGGTTCGCTAGGTCTTCAAAATCCGGTTCGCAGGGGGGGGGGGATAGACTCATTCCGGTTCGCTTACGATGTACCCTTACATACATACACACACATATATATCTGTGTGTGTGTAAAATATTATAGACACACACATAAATATATGAAGGAGATAATCCAATTATAGACACACACACAAAAATATATAAGATAATAGACACAAACCATGTGTTGCTCTTGCTGTTGTAGCTAAAGAACAAACCATATATATACACATGATTTCCCTCCTAGCCTATTGAACGGTTGAACTACTGATTCAATCGACTCTTGCTACTGGAAACGAAGTGGCTAATCGTTCTCGCTCAATTCAATTTGTGATGTTAGAGTGTTAGATGTTTCATATTATCCGAATCGAACGAGTACCGCGAAGCCAAAAATCACGTTTTATTTCCAATTGGGTTTGGCCCAATCGCGAACCAGGTATCGATCCTAGTCATGCTTAGGTACGCTAATTCCACGTACCAACAAGCGAATCGGCGATCGAATGGTATGCTTTCGTACCGCGATTCGGTACGAAACGTTTGGTTCGCGGTTCGCAGCCAAATCAGCGAATCCTGTAACTATGGGGCAACCAACCTAGTCAGCATCAGAGAAACCAGTGAGAATTATAGGCGTAGTCAGTATAGGCATGGGGAAGAGTGCCTGAATCATGACATAGCTGTAAACCATAAGTAGTATTGCCCTGCAGATACCAAAGAATTGTTTTGACTGGCGACCAATAATTCTCAGTAGGGGAATGCATAAATCTTACAAACTTTGTTAACAACCTTAAGTAGCAAAAGCTCAAGCTCGTTTTGAAAGCTACTTCAAGTAGCTTATCGTGAAAGAGCTTTTGAGAGCTTTCAAATCCGAATCAAAAGCTTAAGCTCCAAATAACCAAATGGTGCTTAAAATTAAAAGCTGAAGTTCCTAAAAGCTTCCGAAAGCTCTTTGCCAAATGCAGCCAAAGTAAAACCAAACTTGGGGAAATGTGGATAGCATTGTCGGTTGAGGAGAAGGCAGTTATAAGAGCCATGGTGGTGGTGACTGCTGGTGACTGGTTCGAACAGTGGCAGATTGGGTGAGGTAGGGTTGTGAGGGTTCTGATGGAGATCGAGAGGGTTGTGAGGGTTCTGGTGAGCGGCGGCAGAAGGGTTCTGGGTTGGGTAGGCGATGGTTAAGATGGTGGACAGCAGCAGGTGGGAGCGGTGGTCTTTTAGGGTTGTAAGCGGTGCAATGGTTGAGGGTTTTGCAGGGAGATTGGTTGTGCAGAAGATGATCGGCACAGAAGGGCTGCAAGGCAGCAGAGGATTGGCGCAACAGGATTTAGAAAACGGCAGCAGAAGGTGGCTGTTGGGCTTAAGTTGGCTTATTTTCCAACTTACGTGAGTTACTTTATTTTCTCTAGTTGACTTGTAAGCTCATGATTAATCTTTGTGTGTCTGTAACTCAACAAATAATTAAGATTTGGAGTCAATTGGTTGATGTAAGTGTTAAACTCTTTGTTCTTGAACTTTAGCCGGATGATAAAGAGTTCCAACATCCATCACGCATAGAGGTTCTAGCTATAAGCCCATATGCTTGTCATTTTCATGTGCCGTGTGGTGTTTTAAAGTCTATTTCTAGTCAAGTAACCTCTTTATATATTTGATTATAAATTCTTGACATATAATCTTAAACAATGATTTTGAAAGTACAATCCCCAAAATAGATTTTAACAGAAAATAAGTTATATTTTGGTGTAATTAAGTTTTATATGAAACAATGAGTGCATCATGTGTGTCTGATTTTATTGTGCAGCAATATTGGCTGATGAGATGGGTCTTGGTAAGACTATACAGGTATGTTATTTTTTTTTCCTAAAATTTAATTTGTGCTTAGCGAAAATCCAATGATTTGATTACATGTATTGTTCTTTTAGGCAATAACATACCTTTCTTTGCTCAACCACTTGGAAGATGATCCGGGACCTCATTTAATTGTCTGTCCTGCTTCTGTTTTGGAAAATTGGGAAAGAGAGTTAAAAAAGTGGTGTCCAACATTTTCCGTGCTTCAATACCATGGAGCTGCAAGATCTGCCCATTCTAAACAATTGAATTCATTGTCTAAAAGTAGATTACCACCCCCATTTAACGTAATTCTTGTTTGTTACTCGCTTTTTGAACGACACAGGTTAGCAACTCGTTTGTGAATGCTAGTTTGTTTATGTCCATTAGTTGAGTCTTGTGTTCTTGTATTTAAGATTCTATCTACAGTGCACAACAGAAAGATGATCGTAAGCTCCTGAAACGTTGGAAATGGAGTTGTGTTTTGATGGACGAGGCTCATGCTTTAAAGGATAAAAACAGCTATAGATGGAAAAACTTGATGTCCGTTGCAAGAAATGCCAACCAGCGGTTAATGCTTACAGGGACGCCTTTGCAAAATGATTTACATGTATGCATCTTCTAAACCCTTCCGAACTACTAGAGATTCTCTTTTTGAATGGAACACTTCACATGTTTCTATTTAAGTTATCAAAATTCAACTGGGAAAAACTTGTCTTTTTTAATTTCTTTCTACCATTAACAATAAATGCATATACAATATTGTATATACAAGTCATGACATTTCATCTTTTGTTTCGAGTGTTGGTATTATGTTTGCAGTTTAAATGCCCCCTATTAAGTCTCATGGGTGCATATGTTGTTTCATGATTTTCTGTTATGTAGAACTGAGAATGTTCCAAGTCTCTTGTATGTGTTTGTTCTTTGATGGTACATGGGCAAGCGTTTGAATAAAAAATTAAGTAATAAGAAAACAAAATGGTTGACTTATTCAAAACCCTAAAAATTGATGATAATCTCACTAAAGAGAATTTTGGGCTTGTTAATGATTTGAGTAATCCCTAAGATGTCGTTTGGGTTGAAGGATTTTAAAGAGCGCATTTAGGATTTGGATAAAACGGAAAAAGAAGGAATTCATAGTCCCAGCTCTCCCCCCAATTATTTTGAAATCTTGTGATTGTGAACCCTGTCATGATAAATTCCTGTGATCCAAACGACATCTAAGGGAATAATTTATTTTTTAGTACTTAACCGGTTAACCTTAATAATTAAAATGGAGTATTTTGTTAAAAAAGGGATGTTGCTTAGCATACATTACTTGAGGTAATATTAGATTTAGTTGATTAGTTGCATATTTTTGGGTATTTTTCACCTCAAACATTGTCTTTCATCTTTGTCTTCTACGTGTTGATTCTTGATTGTCTTGAGATCTTGACCTTGTGCATCTCCAATGACAATACTATAGAAAGATTTTTACTTTTTAACACATCAAGGCCACATCAACATTTCACTAACCTTTATTTCTAAAAATTTCTTCCAATCCAAAGGTTTTTGTCAATGTTAAGATATTTACCCCTTCTATTTTAATTTTATAAAATTACTTCCCCAAGTTTGATATTTTTAAGATGATATTAGATCAGTAAAAAATATAACTAGGGGTGTGCAACGGTTTAAAACCGGACCGAATTGTCTTACATTATATTAAGTTTATTGTCTCGTAAGATTCATTTTCTATATAAATTTGTTTTACACAAATTGGCTCAAGGGGCACCAAGGGACAAAGGGGTCTTCGGGGCCTGGGCATGAGTCTTATGAACGCGCGGGGTACATAAAAAACGCCAAAAAATTATATTTTTATGATTTCCAGTTGCCTACACAACTTAAATAACATAACACATTTATAATATCAAACAAAACTATGTTTCATGTTGTCTAGTTGCATAAAAAATTATAATATCAACAATGTAATTGCCTAGTTGCATCAAAACATTTATAATATCAAAAAAATATGTGTATGGTGCATAGTTGCCTAGTTGTCTACCCTTCTTAAACTGCACTTGTAACTGAGGCGCACCTTAGTCCATAAAATGCCCCACATGTTGGGCCTTATGAACCCTAGAGCCTAAGGCGTGCCTTTAACAACTATGCACACAATGTTTACTTTTTATGTTAATATATATAATTAAAGATATACATATTTGTCAAAGAACCTTAACTAAAATAAAAAACTGATAAAATCTTATATTATTTTTGAATTTTAAATATTCCTTATTGGTTTCACTTTGCCTGTTGTGATAAGATGTATTCGATCGAATACATCTTATCACAATGGTCAAAATGAAACCAATAATGAATATATATGTACATACTTTTATGTTAATTATGTTATAGATTAAGTGAAGTAGTTAAACATTATATAGGTGTTAAGTGTTGTTTATTAAACATGGAATGGGGTAAATTGAAAATGTTTATATTAAAATAATACACAAAGAAGAAGCACAAACCACTTTGTCTGGTTGCTTGGGTTTGAAGTTTATTCATAGGGCCTCATGTTTGAATGTGTGGTTAACGAAGTTGGCTTGGTTGAAAATTTTCTGGTTATTCAAGGGTTATGATGCATCTATGTGGCATGCTATCCAATATTTCAAGCATCGTATTGCCCCCTCTTTCAAATATTATGTCTTCACTGCAACTATGGAGAGTCATCTATATCCAAGAATGTATTAGGGTTAGGGAAACCAACGCAATAGACTGCATACGTCTAGGGTTAAGGTCATGGGATAACATCTTATTGTTTCAAATGTTCGAACTAGGTCACTATACTCTCTTTTATACGTACCTAGTCACTAAACTTATAGTGTGTTTCATTTTAGTCACTAGGATGGAGGAGTGAGTCATAGTTATGTGGGATTTCAGTTACAGGGAAGAAATTGTGGTGGTGGGAGGGTAATGGTCATTATTCTTTTAGAAGTGACCAAAATAGAACAATTTTTCTACGTTTGGTAGCTAGGTAGGAAAATCTTTCTCCTAGGGATGGCTTGTACTTCTGAAAGTGACGAAATAGAACGTATGTTCAATGTTTAGTAGCTAGGTAGGAAATAAATGCACTTGGGATAAATGAAACTAGGATTAAGAATTTTTCTTCTAGGGATGATTCGTGCATCTGACATAAGTGTACCAAAGTAAGTTTATTTCACATTGATGTCTTCAGTGTCATTATCAATATCTCGTAGCCACTTCCAGTCATGAAATTGATTATGAGTGGGTTTTCTCACTTGTGAAATTGCCATTGTTTCAATCTGTACTTCTCTTGCAGCAATTCATCATTGTTTGCTTCATTAATGGGATGCCATAACTATATCAAGGCTTTGAAATCTTTATATAGTCTCAAGCAATCGATGATGCTTGGTTTCGATTGTTCATGCGCTCTTAACGAGTTTAGCATGTTTCAGAGGGGCAACTCTTAATCTGGTCTTAGACAAACATAAACATGCCTAGAAGTTTGTTATGTGGTCGATTTAAGTTTTGACCTTTGATCACAAAATGTGGGGAAGGGCATGGTTATACTATTTGGTTGGATACCTAAGACAGAGGACCATTTCGTCTCTCAGAAGTATATAAAAGAAATATTTAAATTGCATAAAAGATTAATACCTCATAGGGTTGAGCCTTGAGATTCTTCAATAGAGGTATTGAGTTCGACTCCCATATGTTCAACTCATTGGGGTTACTTGCCTTTCAAAAGTTAAAATAGGAATCTTTTGATTCATTTTTTTTTTGTTTTCTAATTTAACGAATTGGTTGCTTGTTTTAAGGAGATAAAGTATGAAGACTAAGGTAAATCAGTTCATTTAAATCAACAGTTGAATACTTTTTGACAAAAGATCAGATGCATTGAATCAGACTATTTTGTTTATTCTCAAACAGTCTTTTTCCAGCAACTTGTAGACGTTGGACCCCCTCTTCTGCTGCATACAGGGAAAAAAACATCGGACATTTAACCATATAAAAAATTAAAACCTCCTAGAACATAGTCGGTTCTGGATCGGGTTTGGTTCTGTGGTTTCTTTTGGTGCAGAGCAAGTTTCGCACTCCTCTACCGTTGGAGTTTCAGATATAATTGTATTGCTTTCTAGCTTGACATGTGAATGCCTTTGGGCCCACATGATGATTTATGTATCTAGGGTTTTATCTCATAAGAGCAATGGGTAATAACATTTATCTCAACTCAAGTAACTGATTTACTTTAGTTTCTTGATACTTTATCTTGCTACTGCTGGTTAATTGATTTCTTAATTTGTTGACAAACGGCTTTATTGCAGGAGCTATGGTCATTGTTGGAGTTTATGATGCCTGATTTATTTGAAACAGAAGACGTCGACTTGAAAAAGCTGTTAAACGCAGAAGACACAGAATTGATTGCTCGAATGAAGTCGATATTGGGACCATTTATTCTAAGACGCTTAAAATCAGACGTAATGCAGCAATTGGTTCCAAAGGTTCAAAGGGTATGATATGCTATCTGAATATGCTTAATGGTGGTATGTATTTTTGCTTTCTTAGGACTAAGATGTATTGGGAACCCCTGAAAAGAGCAAGCAAAATGTTTGGGATATATTAGGTGTAAAAGTATTGTACTTTCAGACAATTGCTATTTTAGAGAATGCACTATTTTAATTCAACTTTTAAAAGGCCATATTATAAGTTTATAATCAAATAAGGACATGCTTATGGAGTTGTTTGGATTTGCATTCTGCATTTCTGCCAAATTGCGTTTCAAAATTGCTGCAGATAAAAAGCTTTAAGTTCCAGCTTTTATAAAAGTGGAATTTGGGCACAAAAAGACAAGTTGCAACATAAAAGCAATTTTCGTTGCCAATCACTTTTTTGTTTTCCTGTGTTTCAAAACACAAAAAACTGATTATCACCGTTAAAGCAAATCCAAACACCCCCTATGTAAAATAAAAGGCTCAATTACATTTTCGGTCACTGTGGTTTGGGTAAAATTGCAGCTTTTGTTCCTACCTTGTTATTACACTGGTAATCCCTATCTATAAACTATTGCACACTCATGGTCCCCAACTTAGTTTGATCTAATTAAATCTTTAAATATGAAAATTTACGCTTTTACAAATGCACAATTTTGGTCCTTAACAAAATTACTTCTATTTATTGTTCTATTTCAAATTTTAATATGTTTATTGATTTATTATTTTAATTTCAGCTGTTTATAATTTAATTACACATTTATAACTTCTATTTATAATTAATGTTCCTTTATTAAATTATTAGAACTACTCTTAAACTAAAATCAAAAGACCCTCCTGTTTAAAGTCAGTCAGTTATCATTTCTAGTTCTTTCCCTCTACCAAATTGAATGGCTACGCTTCTCCGGACGTCTTCTACGGCTACTACAAACCCAAATCCAACGGCGACCCTTCTTCAGCGGCTCCGAACCAAATGAAAAACCTTCTTCAATCGAATGACACCCTCTGTTTATGGTTTAGGGATTTGAACTGATTCTTCTTCTTGATTTGGAGTTCGAACCTGAAATCTTGTTCTTGATCTTGATTTTGTGTATGAGCATTGAAGGTTTCTGCAAAATCGAAGGTTTGAACATTGAAGGGTTTCAGCTTTGTCAGTTTTGTGAGTTTCAATTTATGAGTTTTTTTTTTGTTTCGAGTTTAGGAGTTCGATTTGTCACCGGCCGTGCCATGTTGAATGGATTCAATATTAAGGCTTTAGAGCTTCTGTTTCTTCTTGTCTTCATGATGTTCATGGATGCTTCAGAGTTTGGTTTCCTGCTTCTGATTTGATGTGGTTTGTATGTGCTTTTGTTTTGAAGATGAACAAAGGGTTCTGGGTCTTTGTTTGGTTTCAAGTTTCAACATTTGTCGGTGTGTTTGTTTAGGTTCATCAGATTTGGGCTCTTGAATGTGTAGTTTTTTTAATAAAATTTTGTGGTCTCGCTTCTGATTAGGTCTATAGATGATCACTGATTCTGGATCTGATTAGGTTCTTTAATGTTATCAATTACAGATTTATCAATTCTAATTCTTATCAGGTTCATCAGATCTGGGTTCTATCTAGGGGTGGGCAGTTTTTGGTATGGGACCGAGAAAACCGAAAACCAAACCAAATTGAATCCGTTTAAAACCAAACAAATTTAAATTTTGGTTTTTTGATTGGTTCAGACCAAACCGATTATGAAACTGGGTTTTTGAATTGATTTTTGGTTTAGCTGATAGCAGACCAAACCATACCTAATTACTGTGTGTGTGTGTGTGTATATATATAATATATATGAAATTTTAGGATTAATTTCTTCTAACATAAAAGATTTTATGTATGTTTAACTTGATGTTTTTGTGATCACATACTTAATATTGGACTACTTGAGATGCTTGAAAATTTTGCGTTTGTTGTTTAGTTTTTGATTGTTTGGATATTGAATACTTGGTTTATAAACCAAACCAAACCAAATTCGAATTTGTTTATGGTTTGGTTTTTAGTTTAGGACAAAAAAGTTCAAACTGAAGAAACCAAACCAAGGAAACCAACGAACCCATAAACCAAACCGTTGATCATCCTTAGTTCTATCTGTAGGTTTTTTCCTTTTACATTTAAGATTTGGATTCTTCAGTGTGTTGATTTGTTAATTTCACCATCTCTATTTGTTTTCAATACATGTAGATCTATTTGTGTTTGTTGGACGCGGTAGTCGGAGAAGATAATAACCACTGAGAAGATGAGTCACCGGAGACGATAAAGAAGTTAACAATTACTAATAACATGCAAATATTAATAAAAGTATAAATAAATGATGAAAATTAAAACACTAATAAATCTATAATAATATTTGGTAAACAGGTACCTTGTTTGGTAAACATGTCTCTATTTGATCATAAGTTTGTAAAATAGACCCTTACACATTGGTTTGGACTTTGGAAGTATGAGCCAGAGAAATTAAATGAAGTTGACAGAAAGTATGTATCCTATAGGTTCGGTTTTCCAAGTCTCATAACATCCTACTGTGTATTGTATAAAAGGTTTTCATTTTAATGTTTGCGTTATTTGGTGTTCTGATGTATTTCTAAGTATGAAGTACTGTGAATGATTCATCAGGTTGAATATGTGCGCATGGAAGAGGAACAAGGAAAAGCTTATCAAGAAGCCATTGAAGAGTATCGTGCTGCTGTACATGCACGTATGGCGAAGTCTGAAGTTAACAAATCTCATCTTCCTCGGCGTCAAATTTCAAACTATTTTGTTCAATTCAGAAAGGTGTGTTGGTGGTGATTTTATTTTAGGGGAAAAAAGTCAGGAAAGTCAACAAACTATTGCTTTTTGAATGACCTAGTCCCTGGACATTTTTATAAATGATTGACTTGTTGAACTTATAAAATTGAGCAACTAAGTCTGAAAATTTTTTTTGAATGGTCATGTTCCCACACTTATAGAATTGAACTATTGAGTCCTTGCACTTTATGAAAATGAATGATTAAATCCTTATGATCATAAAAGGTAACTGTCCAAACTTATAAAGTTTAAGGACATGATGTAACGATCTTTCAGTCAATGTTTTATTTTAGAGATTGTGCTTTCAAAAGCAACATAAAAGGGCCTACTTTATAAGTTTTCTAAATCAAATAAGGGACTAGTTTACGGAAAGTTAATTTCTATTATAAATTACTTGGTTTGTTTGTTCGTTTTAAACTTATATCATAGACTCTAAACATTGAGTTTTTAACTACGATCCCTAAAATACAACTTGACAGAAAGCATTTCCATTTAAATGCAATAAAACCATTTAAGTACGCCGAGACCAAGACTGTTACAGGCATATTATTTTAATATCATCATATGTTTCACTGCCAGATTGCTAATCATCCATTACTGGTGAGGCGTATTTACACTGATAAAGATGTTGTTCGATTCGCTAAAATGTTGCGTCCGAAAGGTGTATTTGGTGTTGAGTGTACGTTGGATAGAGTAATTGAAGAGCTTAAGAGTTACAATGACTTCTCCATTCACAAGGTAATTTTCTGACTCCTACTTTTTTAATCTTTATATATGACAATAGTGGTAAGTTTCAATTAAAAATAGATGTTTGTATTATTAAATAGCAACCAACTTTTCATTTGTCCCTCTTAGGTCATTGTAATTTGTTTTTGTACCTATTAAGTCATCCTACAAAAAAAGCCTGTCCCAATTTGGTCATCATCGTAAATGAAGTGTTACTAGAAGTGTAAATTTGTCGGCGACAGCACAAGTAAAAGGATAAATAACAGTAAAAGTGTCACAAAATATTCATAATTCTCGAATTGGGATGGACTTTGAAAGTATGACGACCTTATTGGTATGGGTAAAAGTACAATGATCTAACCGAGATAAATGAAAAAGTGGGTTGCTTTTAATGATATAAACCCTAGAAATAAAGAACACAATATTACATGACTGCAGGTTCACAATTGTTTTCTTTGAGTGTAGAAATTTGCATATTCTACTTTGTAAATGGTTATATCTCTTAGATATTATTTTGAGGTGGAAATTTCGACTCAGATTGTATTTTTTACTGATAAACTGGTCAAGTGATAAAATAGAAAAGAAAATAGGCACGAAAGAAACAGGTCAAATGACTTGGCCGTCAAAAGTTGCAGAATGTAAATAAATTCTAGCAACCACGATAAATCATTACATGTAATAATAAAGAGGCTATATTATGATTATTCTAACCTTAATAATACTTGTAAAGTTATAAGAAATGGAAAGATTTTGTTGGCGGGTCAATCCAACCCAACCCTACCAACCCATTTTGACTCGAACCCCCTTTGACCAACCTGCCCATTTTCACACCTCTTCTGAATCTTCAATAAATCTGGTATTGTTTCTTGGATTCTGCATAATTTTTTTGGCTTGAAGTTTAATATCCTAGAAATTGCAATTTTTTTTAGGTCAACGTAAATATTTCACTGAACTGTGTGAAATGTAAAGTTATAGATAAAAGATGTCACAGTTATTAGAAGTTGATTTAAAAGAATACAATATGTAGTGTAATTATAGCATTCATTAGGGGTGAACCAAAAGACGGAAACCGAACAAGAAACCAATAGTTTGGTTTTTGAGTTTTACTAAAAGTTGAAAATATTGGTTCGATTTGATTTTCAATTTTTGGAGGAAATAAAAACCATGCTCAATCGAGTTATATTTTATACCATTCATGACTATAAACCACTCCTAGAGATAGTTGTGTGATATTTTCTGCGAGGTTTTAAGATTTGATTTCTTTATATTTTTGCCTTAAAATATAAAAGAAGTTCCCTGAAAATGACCTTTTAACCTTTGTTTCTTATGATGGATGTAATATAGTTAGGGAAGTTGCAAACATGCCTTTGGTCTAGTGCACTTAACTGGTTCACGAGGGAGGTAGATTTGTGAAATGGCATAAGGTCAATCCTCGTGGTTGACACCTCCGTTAGTGTGCCGCTAACCATCTGAACATTGCATGCGCACAGTCCTTAGGGAAGAGTCGTGAGGGTTCAAGGGGCATTCGATTAGGGTTACCGGGCTTCTCAACCTTTCTGTGAATTAGTGGAGTTATTAAGTTGACACTAATTTTTTGTTTTATTTATTTTGTTACAGCTTTTACTTTATTACGGTGATGGTATATCGGAAACTCTTTCAGAAGATCATGTTCTGATTTCTGCAAAATGTCGGGTATATGATGAAATGTTTATCTTCAAATTTACTCTTTTCATCCGATAATCACACCAATTGGTTTTAGCATATGACAGAAATTGAGCCGGTGAACCTTTGTTGCAGGCGTTGGCTGGTCTTCTCCCTAAACTTATGCATCACGGGCACAGGGTTCTTATATTTAGTCAGTGGACATCAATGCTCGACATTTTAGAGTGGGCTCTAGATGTAATTGGGGTTACATACAGACGTCTTGATGGCAGGTACAACTAGACTTTTATTTTATTGAAGGGTATATAATTTAGACCTTTCAGATATAGTTGCATTATTCAACCTGAGCAAATTGCACATAGATTCAACATACTTTTAGTTGATTTTATTTTAAGATAAATATATGTTGTGTTGAGATGTAGGCTTCGCTAAAAGAAAAGGGCAGCCGGCCCTAGTTATCTTAGGAATCTACCATATAGTTAATTAGGAAACGTTGCCTAATTATGTTCTATATAATCTCCTGTATTTTGTAATTATTCTTTATCACCTCATAATAAGAAAACCCTAGTTGCCCCCGTGGACGTAGGTCAGAGCATCGACCGAACCACGTAATATCGTTGTGTTCTCGTTTACTTTATGTGTGTGTGTGACGAGCAATTTCCTAACAACTGGTATCAGAGCTCAGGTCAGTCACACCATCAACCCAAGCCACCACCGCCGCCATCGACCGCCGCAGACGCCGCCTTCTGAAACCCTAGCGAACAAAACCCAAGTCACTAGAAACCCTTTTGGCGCAAAACCCTTTGCTCAGAAACCCTAGCCGTTGCAGTTCGCGCCGCCGCCGGTTTCTGAACCCAAGCGGGCAGAAGCTTTTTTTTTTTGCACAGGAACCCTAGGAACCCTAGTTTTAGGGAAAGCAGTTAGGGTTGGTTTGTGCTAGTTTTGGAGTTGGTTCTTGCTGGTTTTTTGGAGTTGGTTTTCTTCGTGATTTTGGAGTTGTTTCTTTGGGTAATTTTTCGGTCAGATCCGTGTTGATTCGTCGTCCAGATTTGTTCGACAAAAATCAGGTGCACTCGTTTCAAACTTTGCTTTTTCTATTTATTTAAGATTGATTGCAAACGTTAGTGTTCAATAGAACAATCATCGTCAAGTTCAGGCAGCGAGCCATTGCTGTGTTTGAACACTACTTTTCAATCTTGTTTTCGATTAGTCAAATAGATTTGTTTGAAACGATGGCTGAGGATGGAAAAGTTAAGATCGATAAATTTGAGGGGCATGATTTTGGTTTCTGGAAGATGCAAACCGAGGATTATCTCTACGAGAAGAAATTGCATGAACCGTTGAGTGGTATTAAACCGGAGGCTATGGCACAAGCTGACTGGGATTTGTTGGATCGTCAAACCCTTGGTGTCGTCAGGCTATCATTGGCAAGGAATGTTGCGTACAACATTGTCAATGAAAAGACGACTTTTGGGCTGATCAAAGCACTGTCCAACATGTATGAGAAACCGTCCGGCGCTAACAAGGTGTTCTTAATCAGACATTGTGGTAAACACGAAGATGAAGGAAGGAATGTCAGTAACTAATCATGTGAACGAATTTAATCTGATACTCTCAAGGCTTGTATCAGTTGACATTAAATTCGATGATGAGATTCAGGCGTTGTTGTTATTGTCTTCTCTACCAGAGAGTTGGTCTGGAACGGTCACAGCTATTAGTAGTTTTTCGGGAAATACTAAGCTTACTTTCGAAGGCATTCGAGATTTAAGCTTGGGTGAAGATATCCGCAGAAGAAATAACGGGGAAGGTTCGAGCAGCTTGCTGAGTACAGAATAAAGGGGCAGAAAACAACACAGGGGGGTAACAACAGAGGTCGATCAAAGTCCAAAAGAAGAAGTCAGTCTAGACCTAGAAAAGACATCACCTGTTGGAACCGTAAAGAGGTGGGTCATTTTAAGAGTCAGTGTACTAAACCGGCGACTAAACCGGCGACAGACAAAGGCGAAAAGGAGGTAATTGTTGCAGCTGAGTTGATGATGCATTGATTTGTTGTGTTGAGTGTCCGATTGAATCTTGGGTTATGGATTCGGGTGCTTCGTTTCACGCTAGCCATTGCAAGGAAGTAATGCAGAATTTTCGGCACTACGATGGCAAGGTAAGGTTAGCTGATAATAAGACACTTGACATCACAGGTGTTGGGGACGTGACTCTGAAGACTCCTTTGGGAACGAACTGGACTTTAAAAAATGTTAAGTACATTCCGGGTATAAAGAGGATATTGATATCTGTGAGACAACTAGACGATGAAGGTCATCATGTGAGTTTTGGTGACCATCGGTGGAAAGTAACAAAAGGGAACCTTGTTGTCGCTCGTGGAAAGAAACAAGGAACGCTTTACATGGCTGAGATTTCTGACGGTGAAGCAAATGTAGCAATTGAAGAATCAGAGGTGTCTACTCTATGGCACCAAAGACTTGGGCATATGAGTGAGAAGGGAATAAAGATGCTAGCTTCAAAAGGTAAAATTCCAAACCTGAAAGGTGTTATTACTGACTTTTGTGAACCATGTGTCCTAGGTAAGCAAAATAAAGTTTCTTTTGCAAAGATGGGTCAACCACCCAAGGCCAGAAAGTTGGAGCTGATTCATTCTGACGTCTACGGTCCTACTTCAGTTTCTTCGGTAGGAGGCTCTCGGTATCATGTTACTTTCATTGATGATTCCACCAGAAAAGTGTGGGTTTATTTTCTCAAACGCAAATATGAGGTTTTCAGCACCTTTAAGAAGTGGAAGGTTGCAGTTGAAAATGTAAAGAATCTGAAGGTTAAATGCTTGAAGTCAGATAATGGGGGTGAGTACAGTAGCAAAGAGTTCATCGATTATTGTGCGGAGCATGGAATCAGAATGTTGAAAACGGTTCCTGAAACGCCTCAGCAGAACGGGGTTGAGGAAAGAATGAACAAAACTCTCAATGAAAGGGCAAAGAGCATGAGATTACATGCAGGTTTACCAAAAATGTTCTGGGCTGATTCAGTTAACACCTCAGCTTATCTCATTAATGTGGACCGTCAATCCCTCTTGGTTTCAAGATTCTTGGTTACGTTTGGATAATATGGGCTATCGCTTCTGGGATAATCATAGTAAAAGGGTTATCAGAAGCAGAGACGTAACATTCAATGAAAAGGCTCTCTACAAAGATGAACTTGCAGCTGCTTCAAACAAGGATAAGAGACCAGATGAAGCCGTATATGATGAAATTTCTGAAGAAGACATTGTCAGACCTGCTAGCAATTCTGACTCTGAAGAAAATTCTCAAGGCAGTGGGAGGTTCATCATGAACCTGAAGGATCTGAAAACAATGAGAATACCGAGAATAGTGGGAGCACAGAATGTGAAGCTACTGGGTAAGAAGATCTACTAGAGTTACAAAGCGACCACAGATCTGCTATTGACCGACAACGGTGAGCCTCAATGTTATTCAGAAGCTACAAATCTGAAAGACTCTACTCAGTGGAAGAAAGCTATGGATGAAGAAATGAGGTCTCTCGAAAAGAACAAGACTTGGTCTTTGGTCAAACTATTGGCAGGTAAGAAAGCGTTGGAAATCAAATGGGTTTTCAGGGTCAAAGATGAAGTTGATGGTAGCAAGAGGTACAAGGCTAGATTGGTGGTCAAGGAATTCCAACAGAAAGAGGGAGTTGACTACAATGAGATCTTTTCACCGGTTGTGAAGATGACCACAATCAGAACAGTCCTTAATATTTTAGTATTGTAGCTGCAGAAGATCTACACTTGGAGCAACTTGACGTTAAGACACCTATTTTGCACGGAAGCCTGAATGAAGACATCTACATGGCACAACCAGAACTTCTGATGACTAAATTTGGTTTGCAAACTGTAGAAGAGTCTTTATGGCTTGAAGCAAGCTCCAAGACAGTGGTACTTAAAGTTTGATGAATTCATGCAGAATAACGGGTACAAAATATGTGATACGGATCATTGCTGCTATCTGAAGAAGTTTAAGTCTTCATATATCATTCTTTTGCTATATGTTGATGATATGTTGGTAGCCGGGTCTGACATGGAAGAAATCAAAAGACTGAAGAGGCAGTTGTCTAAAGAATTCGAAATGAAGGATTTGGGAGCTGCCAGTGTCTGGGAATGAACATAATTCGAGACAGAGCTGCTGGTACTTTGAAGCTCTCGCAGGAGAAATATGTTTGGAAATCCTAGAAAAATTCGGTATGTCAGATGCAAAGCCCAGAAACACGCCTCTAGCTAGTCACATGAAACTCTCAAAGAAGCAATCTCCAAAGACTGACAAAGACAAAGCAGAAATGGCCAAGGTTTTTTATGCCTCAGCAGTTGGTAGTCTGATGTATGCATTGGAGACTGACAAAGACAAAGCAGGATTGGCCAAGGTTTCTTATGCCTCAGCAGTTGGTAGTCTGATGTATGCAATGGTTTGCACGAGACCTGATATTGCTCATGCAGTGGGAGTGGTCAGCAGGAAGGGGTTAAGTGGCTGCTACGCTATTTGAAAGGCACCTCTAAGTTTGCTTTATGTTTCAGCAGAAAGAAAGTAATCTTAGAAGGTTATTCTGATGCACAGATTAGGGAGGTTGTGTGGATACCGGGAAAAGCACCACGGTTATGTGTTTTTAGTTGGGGGTACAGCTATTAGTTGGATTTGGATGTCCTGATGTCCTGTTGGATGTCCTGATTGCAAAAAAGTGTTGCTCTTTCAACCACTGAAGCAGAATACATGGCCATAGCAGAAGCTGGCAAGGAGCTGATTTGGTTAAAAAACTTTCTCTCAGAGTTGGGTATAATTCAAAAGGACTATCTCCTTCATTGCGATAAACAGAGTGCAGTTCATCTCGCAAAGAATCCAGTATTTCACAGCAGAACGAAACACATTCAGATGAAGTATCACTTCATTAGAGACTTGGTAAGTGATGGGACGCTTTCAGTGAAGAAGATAGAAGATCCTTGGTACGAAGAATCCGGCAGATATATTTACAAAATCTGTAACACTGGATAAGCTGAAGTTCTGTGCAACTTCAGCTGGCCTTCAGGAATAGTGATTAGAAGGCAGGTGGCAACTAGGGGGTTTAAAGTTGGTGAATTTTTCACAAGAATTACAGTGGAGCGCAGATGTTCGAGTTTCGAAGCCTCCAAGTGGGAGATTGTTGAGATGTAGGCTTCGATAAAAGAAAAGGCAGTCGGCCCTAGTTATCTTAGGAAGCTACCATATAGTTAATTAGGAAACGTTGCCTAATTATGTTCAATATAATCTCCTGTACTTTGTAATTATTCTTTATCACCTCATAATAAGAAAACCCTAGTTGCCCCCGTGGACGTAGGTCAGAGCATCGACCGAACCACGTAATATCGTTGTGTTCTCGTTTACTTTAGGTGTGTGTGTTGTGTGTGTGACGAGCAATTTCCTAACTAGATCAACCTTTAAGGGCATATGTTATAAGTTTATACTCAAATTAATTGGCCGAGACACCTTAAGTAGAAACTGAATTTGGTAAACGGCTCCCTTAGTTGCTTTTGAAAAAATGCACTCTAATATCGAAAATTAACCGAGACTGCATTCCTTACCCTTCCTAAGATAAAGTGATCAACCAAATGTCGGGTATTTCGTTGTTCATCGGATGGTAATTTTCAATATCATGATTTGTTATTTTGTGTACTAAATTTTGCACATAAATGAAATTTGACAGTATGTTTCTTTTATGTGCAATTTGCCGTTTTGTACTATGTAGTTAAATGTGTTATTTTATGTTACTTTTATGCCAGTACTCAGGTAACTGAAAGACAAACAATCGTGGACACATTCAACAACGATACTTCTATATTTGCATGCTTGCTATCGACAAGGGCTGGAGGCCAGGGACTGAACTTGACGGGAGCCGATACCGTCATCATACACGACATGGACTTTAATCCCCAGATTGACCGTCAAGCCGAAGATCGTTGTCATCGCATTGGCCAAACAAAACCCGTTACTATATATAGGTACATCTTTCCTTCCTATTTCTTCGTCTTTATTCTTGTATAATCCTCTAAGCTCTATTGCCTTGATATAATTCAAGGTTGGTAACCAAAGATACGGTTGATGAGAACGTGTATGAGATTGCGAAAAGGAAACTAGTACTCGATGCTGCTGTGCTCGAGTCTGGTGTTGAAGTGGAAAACGAAGGTGAATCGTCGGATAAGACTATGGGAGAAATACTGTCGGCTTTGTTGTTGGGATGAGGAAATAGCGGTATACTACCTTAGTAGCATTCGGTTACTTATTTTTCCCGGATCATACGAAAATGGCAACGACATTGTACTTGTAAAAGTTGAATGATGCATCATTTGTGAGTTTAGGCATCATTTAAACACAATTTGGAGGGTTTAGAATTATTGATCAACCAAAAACTTTTGGTTAAAATCTATTTTCATTGAAGATATGACAAAGTAAACATGTTTCAAAGGTATGCAACAATCTGTCTTCATACTCTCGCATTCGAGTGAGTATTTATGAACTTTCTTTGACTTGGATTTATAACTTTTATAAATCTTGAAGTTTAGTCTTTTTTCCTTTTTCATTTGGAGTCTTATAATTGTCTTACCAGTCTTATATAAATCATCCGTAAATCCTCTCCATAATGGTATAACCAACACGTAAATGTGTTTCTAAGCAACTTCCAAAATGTCATGATTCGGAGATGACCGACAGGCTGTTGGTTGATCATCTATCGATTGGTTAATCAAGTTAGGGATGAGCAAAAACCCCTGTTTTACCCTTTCGGTTCTTATACTTTTCTTAATTCGGTTTTGGTTCCATTGGGTTTGGTCCTGTCCATATATTTGTTTTTGTTTATGAAAGTCGAAAAAAGGGGAATTGGATAGTTTTATTTTAAGACAAGTTCTTGGTTCTTAATTTTTAGGCATTTTGTGTTGAGTTTTTTAGGTTTGGGCGAGTTCTTGAATCAAGCTCATCTCTAAATCAAGCTCAATAAATGGCTTGTATAGGCCCAAAGCTAACACTAGCCGATAGAAATTAATACATAATTTATCAATCCCAAGACTCGAACCCTCGACCTATGAGTTTTTTTTCCAATGTGTGCAGAGCGTACTATGAAAGCGTGTTGGGTGGGTGTGCTTCGACTTTGTCACCATGGGGCGGTTAAAGTTTGGAACTAACCTTCGGAACAAAATACATACTAATCCATCCACGAGTTGACCCTTTGGAACAATATTAACCATTATAGACCGTAAGAAGGTAAAATATGATTGCATTTGTGGGTGCTTGCAGGCCCGGCCCAATAGGGGAGGGGGGGGGGGGGGGGGGGGCGAACTGGGCTACGACACAGGGCATCTTAGTCTTTGTGGGCATAAAAATTTTTTTGTCTATGAAAGATGAGTAGGCCCATTTTTAATACAAGTGCAATCCACAACACCACAACGCTAACCAACTAAGAAGAAAAGAAACTGAAGAAGGTCCACGAAGAAGATGGGCAGACGCATGCGACGGTTCTTTTTTTTCAAATCAGAGGCAACGCCTCCTTGCCTCCTTGGGAAGTCATGAGCGGATGATTCTGCATGGAAAATCAGAGGCAGCAACTCCTTGGGAAATCACGATGACACGAAGACGATTAGTCACGAGCAGCGCCTCCTTCTATAGTGTTCAATATTTTCTCTACATATTTGATCGAGAGATCATAAACTCACCAGTCGACTTCTACAAATTCTGTACGAATTTGGCTCGTATTCTATTGTTCTGATGCTCCGTGCCTGGTGTCTAATGTCTTCATCATATGGAGGTCTTGATTTACTTGGTTGAAGGTAATTATAACTTGTAGATTATTTTGATGATCACTATAACTTGTAGATTTTTTTGATGATCACTTCAATAGTGTTATTTTAATATTTATAGAAGTTCAAGCTCTTTTAATGACTTTTTTCCCCTCAGAAGATAACATAATAAAAAGACTAAATACTGTTTCTAGATTCCCCCACCCACCCCTCTTTTCTCCAAGACCTTGTGGATCAGATTATATGAGCAGTACATATTTTTGATAGGAAAATAATGTAGATGAAGACAGAAGAATGTACTCCTAAAGAAAAGGTTTAAACATGTTGAGGGAGAATGGTGATGATAATCAACAAAAAATGGCAGTTAAAATGACATCATTGGTGATAGCAGAAAATATCGTTTGGTGTTTTACTTGTTTTAGCTTTTTAAGTGTGGGGTGGAGTGGTAAGTGTTTATATTGCAAAGAGCCATGCTTGAAACCGTGAACCATTAAATTAGGTGTTGATATTGCAAAGGCCATGCTTAAAACCATGGACCCTTAAATTAGGTACAGATTGTTGACATATCATTTAGTATGCAATGATAACTTGTACAATTTCTTCCCATCAAACTCGGTGCTATAACCTTTCATTTAATCTGACCTTATAAGTTTGACTATTTGGTATTTGATGGTTAAAAATGACAGTAGCTTCATAGTTATTGACTTATTGGCGTGGTATCTCAGGTTTTTGTTATCTCATTTTTTACAGTAGCTTCAGTCATAACATTTTCGACAGTAGCTTCATAGGTTTCCATCTTGGCATCATTGATTTTTTGCTATAGAGTATTACTGTATCTCAGGTTTTTATTATCTCATGTTATTTTCTATAAATTATAACCATTACTTGTTGTGGATTACTGATTACCCGTTTGATTTGCATTAGGACCTGTGGGTTGTGGCAGATTGAGTTTGAAATGTAGATTTTCTTTAAAAGTCCATTTGTTGTTTGCTCATGGCTCACAGCCTCACACCAGTTAGATTAGGTTTAATTTTATATTCTCAAGTGTTATTTATTTTATAGTCTTACTGAGTTACTGTCGTAGTTGATAATTTTCTTCATAGATCTATGGTGTACTTG
The DNA here is from genome assembly GCA_020465985.1 of Centrapalus pauciflorus. NCBI lineage: Eukaryota > Viridiplantae > Streptophyta > Magnoliopsida > Asterales > Asteraceae > Centrapalus > Centrapalus pauciflorus. The sequence goes on from JAANYP010005919.1 coordinate 152,461, forward strand.
TTATAGAAAAACTTAAAATTTATGTATTCATGCTGCAACATTTTATTTTTTAATAAATTCGGCCAGGGGTGAGGTGTCTAGCTTGATTAGGTGTCAAACCCCTAAAAAATTAGTGGGTTTTGTCATTTTGTGTCTAATTATCTTCAAAGGGGCATTATTTATGTTGTTTTGCCCTGGGCATTAAAAATCTCAGGTTCGGCCCTGGGTGCTTGACAAAGAGTGTTTGGTAGTTTTTAGGAACTTCAGGTTTTTTGACTTTTAAAATGTCAAGCTTAAAAGCTCGTTTAGATTGTAGAAGCTTTGATTTTTTATTCCTCTCAAAAGCTATCTTACGAGAAGCTAATTTCTCTAGAAGTTTGGGATTTTGATCGAATAAAATTCCTTTTTTTACCTTTCAAATAATTATTAACTATAATTTTAATTCTATTATGTCATTTAATACTAAATCTTCACTTTTTTAAAAAGCTATAACTCTCAACAGCTTCAACTTGAAGCAACTGCTAGTTGTTCCAAACATACCCATAATGCGAAGTCAAAGGATGTGATTGGTATGAAGCTTTTAGGAGCTTCAACTTTTATTTTTGGAAGTTAAGCTCACAAGCTTTGGTTGATAAGTGTTTAAGCTCTTGATTCAGAATTAAATGTTTCCCAAAAAGTCTTCAACGAGAAACTACTTGAAGTAGACTTTCAAAAGGAGTTTGAGTTTTTGATCTAACAAAATTATCTTTTTACTCTCGCAATAATATTAACTTCAATTTTAAGTTTATATTAATGTCATTATATCTTGTTTAATACTAAAAACTACAGCTACAACTACTTTTACGTAACACATTTATAATAACTAATAGCTCTAGTTCTTTCAAAAACTACAACTCTTAAAAGCTCCAACTTATAGTTTCAGTTCGAAGCTACAACAAGTTGTGCAAAACATAGTCAAAGTCTATCGGAAGTTTCAACCAACATTGAGGGTAGAGGTGTACAAAAAATTCCGAATATCTGATTTCGAACCGAAACCAGTTTGGGTATAACTGGAGTTTTTTAATCTGTACCGATTATTAACCGAACAATTTATTTGACCGTTTATGTATTTATTTGGCCAACCAGATTTTTTTTTATTGGATAAAAAACCAGTTTTTTTGAAACCGGATAAAATCCGAGAAAAAAATCCGATTTATTATTATGTATTGGTAATTATAATTATTGGTTTTAAACTTATTATGTATTTATAATCAAATATAAAATAAAAATATATTTGATTTGATTAAAGTATGTGTTTAAATTAATGTATAATTATGTATTTGTAATTAAAATTATAAAAAAAAGATGATTTTTTTGGTATAAATGTATAATTATAAATTATAAATTTATAATTTATATTTGTTTAATTGATTTGTTGAGCCAAAAAAAAAAAAAAAACCAAGAAACATGGCCCAAAAAAGAAAAAGAAAGCAAGCCCAAAAAATTCTGAAATTTATTTTAGAAATTGATTATTTAAACCCGGTTTTAGAAAAATCCAGGTTTTTTTTTAATCTGAGACCGGTTATACAAGTTACATTATTTTGGGTCCAAAACCACCTAGGATCCAAATGCTTTTTGGATAAAAACCGGACCGTTTCTATTCTGATCATGTGTTAGGCACAAAAAGTCCTCAGTCAAACCTGCTGTTCATCTGAGGGGGAGATTTTTAATCAAACCTGTTGATGCATTTGATGGTTGAATTTAAGGCCTGTTATATGCCTTATTGAAACCTGAAAATGATTTGCAATATCAGCCCAAAGCTGTTTACCATGTTGCATTTGTTGCAACAAAGGCAGTTTGTCCAAGCTGTTCTGTCTGCTGAACAGGCTGGACATAAACTGTCTACGCTGCTCTATTCTGTTGAGCAGCTTGGACAGTTTACAAGTGTTTTGTTATTTGTGAACAGAACCTGTTCTTTGTGAACATGTTAAATACTTTATGGAATATGTTTCCAAGTCCTCATGTATTGTTTTTTGCTATAAGATCAGTTTACAAGTCAAAGACAAAGTGGAAAACAGAATTGCACAGCCTGCCCACGCTGTTCTGTCACATGAAGACAAACAGATATTTGACAAGGGTGACAGACCTTTTCTTATATCAAAATGGCATTAGCTAAAGAATAAATATGCAAAGTTGACATTCCTCTTTTGGTTAAAGCCGTATACAACAGTGACAAAAAGGAAAAGACAAAGACTCTGCCATGTGAAGACAAATGTACTTTATCAGAACGTGCAGAAAGGTGTTTTGTCCTTTTGGAAAGACTCTCCTTTATCTCTTCTGTCCAATGAAGAAGATTCACTGAGATTCTCCTTTTGGGTATAAAAGGAAGCTTCTAAGGATAAAGAAATAATCAAGAGTGTGAAATCAGAACGTGCATTGAAGTGTGTTATTCAATGCATGCAAGTCTGCTTATATAAAAACAGTAGAGTGTGTCTAAGTTGTTCATGTATAAGCTGTCCTTCTGAGTCTTGTTAAAAACAGTGAGTTCTTCTAAGTGAGTGTATTCATTGTAACTAGTCTGAGTGAGTTTTAGATTAGTTGACAAACTGTTGTATCTGTCATCTCAGCTTGAACCATTCCGCATTCAAGCTTGTTTGTAATTAACTTTTGTTGATAATACATACAAACATTGAGAAAAGAGTATTTAAGTTTTAAAATAGCTGTATTCACCCCCCTCTACAGCTTAAAGCTATATACTTGGAAAACCTTTTGGGACCTACAACTGGTATCAGAGCAGTGTTAGAGTGTGTGTCATCTCTAAGATTTCTCATTTTCCCTATGTTTCCATGGACAACAGTTCTGCAAATTCCTCTTACTATGACAATGGCCAAACCCCCAAAGTTCAATCATCAGAACTTCTCTGGCTGAAAGTGCAGAATGATGCTCTATTTAGAGAATCTGGATGTACAACTACCAGAGATAGTAATGGAAGGTCCCTATGTGCCAACCTCTGTTACTACCATAACTCCTGCTGTTGAAGGAGCAGCTCCTGAAATCAGAACCTTTGAGAAAGCCAAAGCTCAATGGTCTGATGAAGACAAAAGACTGGTTGCTCTGGATGCAAAGGCCATGAATAACCTGGTTATCTCTCTGCCTGATGATGTGTTCAAACAGGTTGAGAAGATGAAGACTGCAAAGGAGATGTGGGATACTTTGTGTACCGTCTATGATGGACCCACAATCACACTGGATAACAGGATTAACAATCTTGTTAGACATTATGAACTCTTTTTTGCAAAACCAAAGAAGACTCTCACTGAAACCTACACCAGATTTACTGCTCTTGTTAATGATCTCAAAGCTATTGGGATCACCAAGGACAGCTTGACCCTGGTGAATAAGTTCTTGGACATCTTACCTGAAGAATGAAACTACTTTTCTACCATCTTGAGAAATTTAGGTACCATCAAAGGTTTGGATCTTGTAAACTTATATGGATCCTTACTAAATGATGAACAGTCAAGGCAACAGAAGAGAAATGCCTTGGAAATGTCCAAGAGAGGTGCTGCCTTAGTGGCCAGCGTGAGACAACCTGTTGGGCAGGTATGTGATGTGTTCACACAACCTGATCAGCAGGCTGATGATGAAAGAGAGGAAATGTCTGATGAAGAAGACAGTGCAGATCTTGCAGAACTTGATGATGAGCAGATGATAGCCATGCTTGTCAAAAGGTTCAACAAGAAGAGGTTTGGAAGATATATGCTGCAGGGAAACTCAAATGCTGGCAAGAAGAAGGCATTTGATAAATCAAAAGCTGAGTGCTTCAAATGTGGCAAAACTGGCCATATAGCTGCTGACTGTGTGTCAAAAGCTGTTGGGCAGTCTTCCAAACCATACAAGACCAACAAGGATGATGGTTATAGGGTTAAGTACCTTATGGCCATGGCTAAGCAGAAAAAGTTGGAAAACTCAGTGGCTTCCAACAAGCAAAAGGGACTAATGGCAGAGACATGTGACTGGGAGGAGTCTGATTCATCATCAGATGAAGAAGACAACAATTGTCTGATGGCCAATACTGATGTCCCATCAACTAGCAACTTCAAACAGGACTTGGCTGAAGCTGAAGCCTTCAGCAGCTTGGAGAACTGAACCCTACAATGATGTACAAGGTACAAAATTTTATGGCTTACAATTCAGATGAAAAAGTGAAAATGTTTGAATATATGTTAGTTGATTTAAAAGCTGCTGTTGAGAAGCATAATGTTTTACTATCTGAGATCTCTAAGCTTAAAACTGATCTTGAAATTAAATCTGGTAAACTGGACAGTTTCCATAAGTTGGAAACTGAACTTGATGAACTAAAACACATCAACTCCATTTTACTGGAAGAAAAGAGAGAAACAGATGTAAAACATGCAAAGCTTCAAAAGATAGTTGACTCTTGGTGCCAATCTGCACAAAAAGTCAGCCATTGCATAAGTCAGCAGATCCCTGCACAAATCCAAGCCTATCTTGGAGGGGATCTTAACACAGCAGCTTCCATTGTTGAGATTAATAATCTGAAAGATGACGTATCCACTCTTGGTGAGCTTCCCAGTACTTTCATTCAGAAAGTTAATGGAAAGCTGATCTCAACAAACAGGTTTGTCAGGCCTCAAAACACTGACAGCTTGTGTGAAAAAGGCCCAAAAGCTGATGATGGAATGTGTTCTCCATCAACTCAGCCTGCTAAGTGCTATGCTGAGTCTCACAAGCAAAAGAAAGGAAAACATACTCAAACTGCAGCGGTGGACTCTAAACCTGTTGACAAAACAGGCTCTGGGTCCAACGCTGATGGCAAGAGACATGGTAATCCTTTTGATGCTAACATTTTGAAAATAAGTTTTCAAAAGGTAGGCAGCCTGCTTTCAACAAAGGTAAGTCTCATGTTGAAAGTAAATCTGCTGTGGTTTCAAATAAGTTTTCAAATCATAGTGGAAAACTGGTTATAAATGAAAATAAGTCTTTCAAAACCAGAAACAGTGATTATGCTGATAGGCAGCTTCAATCACATCTCAGTAAGAGCAAAGGCAAAGCCATTGCTCAGCCTGAGAAATTTGGGAATAAGTTTCCCAAACATGTGGAAGGACAAAAGCCAATCAAGCTTCTAGTTTTTGACATCTGTCCTCCCAAAAAGAGGAAAGAAGGGACAGGCAAAGCTGTTGCTATTGTGCCATCCACCCAAGCTGTTGATTCATCGAAAAATAGTAATAAGTTTGCTAAACCTGCTGATAAAATCAACAGAAATAATTCAGAATGTGTTTCTGAAAGCTCTTCTTCCAAAAAGGCCAAAAAGAGAAAATGCTATAAATGTGGAAAGAAGACAAACATGGCCAAAGACTGTCCTGAAACTGAGGACATGAGGCCTGTTGACTCTGCTAATTCCATCATTGCTAAAACAAGCAGTGTTGGAAGTAACTTAGTCAATGAGAGTGGTATCCAAATTGATACCATTCAAATAGGAAATATTAATGTGGATATCACTAGCCCATCAACACATGTTGATGAAGTAGGAGAACTCATCTCTGTGATGAGTTCCCCTAAAAGTAACTAATACTTTCCTATGACATTCTGCAGGACAAACAACCATCCCAGGTTTGGTAATTGGACAGTGGCTGCTCAGGGCACATGACAGGTTGCAAGGACCTGTTGAATGATCTAAGGCCTGAAAAAGGGCCAAAAGTCACTTTTGGTGACAATGTACATGGATCCACTGAGGGATATGGAACTCTTAAAGCCGGTGCTGCAGTGTTCAAAAGAGTAGCCTATGTGGTAGGACTGAAACACAACCTTGTAAGCATAAGTCAACTATGTGATGCTGGCTACAAGGTTAACTTTGATGAGCACCTGGGTTACATATTGGATCCCCAAGGCAAAGTTGTGTTGTGTGCTCAACGAAAGAAAGATGTGTATGTTGTGGATATGCAATCTGCTGATCCCACAACTGAAACATGTTTTATCACAAGAACAAATGCAGATCTAAACTGGTTATGGCACAAAAGGCTGTCACACCTGAACTTCAAGAACATAAACAAACTCTGTAAGAAAGAGTTGGTAACAGGTTTGCCTTCCATGACTTTTGTTAAGGATAAACTCTGCACAACTTATGAAAAAGGCAAGCAGAGGAAATCATCTTTTAAATCCAAGCATAATTTCTCTTTTAATACTCCTCTCTTCTTAATCCACATGGACTTGTTTGGACCTGTTAATGTCCCAAGTCTTGGAGGTAGAAGATACACTCTAGTAATGGTTGATGAGTTCTCCAGGTTTACATGGGTAATCTTCTTGAAGAGCAAAGGAGAGGCTGCTAGAGAAATCATTGGATTTGTCAAAAAGATGGAAATGCTGAACTCTGCTCAAGTGAAGCAGCTTAGAAGTGATCATGATACTGAGTTCAAAAATAGTACTCTTGAAGACTTCTGTGAAGAAAAAGGGATTTCTCAAAACTTTTCAGCAGTAAGAACTCCACAACAAAATGGAGTTGCTGAAAGAAGAAATAGAACCCTTATTGAAGCTGCTAGAACCATGCTGTGTGCATCTGGTTTACTTTCATCATTCTGGGCTGAAGCTGTCAACACTGCTTGCTTCACCCAAAACAGATCCTTAGTGGTGAAAAGGTTCAACAAGACTCCCTATGAGCTGCTCAAATGGAGGAGGCCAAATATTAGCTACTTCCATGTGTTTGGATGTCCCTGCTTCATTCTGAATCAAAAGGACCAACTGGCAAAGTTTGAACCAAAAGCCGATGAAGGTGTATTTGTTGGATACTCTGCTATCTCCAAAGCCTACAGAGTATACAACAACAAAAGAAAAGTGATATATGAATCTATCAATGTCACTTTTGTAGAGTCCAGGAATGCCTTTACCAAAGCTGTTCCTGAATCAGTTTCAGGAGACTTCAACTTTGATGATCTTATGCATTCCAATAGTGAAGAAGACTCAAAAGCTTCCACTACATCCAAAGTGGAACCTGCAAACCAAGATGGATATGATGATGATTATGTTGATACACCCTGTGTGAATAAGTGTACTGACTTAATTACAACCACATGTCCTGAACCAATCAATGCTGATTTCCCTGGATCCTCTGCTGATATGTTCAACAGTGGTCAGTCATGTTCAACAAATGAACAGGCTCAAGACAACAGTGTGTCTGAAAATCTTGAGAGTTGTTCAACAGGACCTGCTGAAGATGCTAACAACTCAGGAGAATCCTCATTGAAGAATGATCCTAAGTGGATCAGATGTCACCCCAATGATCAAATAATTGGTGACATCAACAAAGGGGTACAAACAAGATGGGACAACTTAGGGAACTTTTGGATGTTCTCTAGTTTTGTGTCTCTCATGGAGCCAAAGAAAGTGGATGAAGCACTTAGAGATGCCAATTGGATCTCTGCCATGCAAGAAGAACTCAATCAGTTTGAAAGAAACAAGGTATGGAAGCTGGTCCCTGCCCATAAAGGTAAAACTATAATTGGCACCAAATGGGTTTACAGGAACAAGATGGATGAGCAGGGTCATGTCATTAGAAATAAGGCAAGACTTGTTGCTCAGGGCTATAGACAGGAGGAAGACATTGATTACGATGAAACATTTGCTCCTGTGGCCAGGCTAGAGGCAATTCATTTGTTTCTAGCCTACACTGCTCATAAGAGCATGAAAGTATTTCAAATGGATGTGAAGAGTGCATTTTTAAATGGAAAGCTGCAAGAGGAAGTTTATGTCAAGCAGCCTCCAGGTATTGAAAATGAAAATCATCCAGGTTTTGTCTATAAGTTGGACAAAGCTCTCTATGGTCTAAAACAAGCCCCTAGAGCCTGGTATGACACTCTTACTGATTTCCTTATAAGCAATGGGTATTCCAGAGGTAAAGTGGATACCACACCGTTCATAAAGAAAGTGAAGTCTGATATTATGTTTGTTCAAATCTATATGGATGACATAGTATTTGGTTCTACTAATGAACAATTATGCAAGAATTTTTCATTACTCATGAAATCCAAGTATGAAATGAGTATGATGGGAGAACTTACTTTCTTTTTAGGATTACAGGTTAAACAAACCTCAACTGGAATTTTTATAAATCAAAGAAAGTATACTTTAGATCTATTGAAAAAATTTAAATTTGATCAAACTTCTCCTATTAAAACCCCAATGGCAACCAATGTAAAATTGGATGCAGATGCCAGTGGCAAAGCTGTTTCAGTAACAGCTTACAGAGGCATGATTGGGAGCTTGCTGTACTTAACTGCTAGTAGACCTGATATTATGTTTGCTACCTGTTTATGTGCTAGGTTCCAAGCTGATCCCAAGGAATCACATCTAGCTGCTGTGAAAAGAATCTTCAGATACCTTAAGGGTACACCAGGTTTGGGTCTTTGGTATCCCAAAGACTCAAGCCTTGAACTAACAGGTTATTCAGATTCAGATTTTGCAGGTTGCAAGCTAGACAGGAAAAGCACAACAGGTGGATGTCAACTCCTTGGTGGTAAGTTGATAAGTTGGTGTAGCAAGAAGTAGAATTCAGTTTCTACTTCTACTGCTGAAGCTGAGTACATTGCTGCTGGAAGCTGCTGTGGGCAGATTCTGTGGATGCAGCATCAGCTTGAAGACTATGGACTTGTACTTAGGAAAACTCCTATTCTGTGTGACAATACAAGTGCCATAGCCATTTCCAACAATCCAGTGTTTCACTCCAGAACAAAGCATATCGAAGTCAGACATCACTTTATCAGAGATCACATTCAAAAAGGTAATGTGGAGGTAAGTTTTATTTCCACTGATGAACAACTTGCAGACATTTTCACCAAACCTCTTGATGAAAACAGGTTTAATTTCCTTGTCAGCAAGCTGGGCATGTTAAACAAAAGTGACTAAGTGTCCTTAATGTCTAAGACTTTATATGTCTCACACTGCTCAAGTTCTTTCAGAACAGCTTAAACAGAACAGGCTATGCATGTTTTATACTTAGCTGTTTTCTGCAAAACTTGAACAGCTTGAGCATATAACAGGTTTGACAAATAATAACTTATCTGTCAAGCCTGATCTGATGATCAAACCTCCACCCTGCTCACTCTCTCAATCTGTTATACAAGGCATTGTCTTGTAACCTGATCAGCTATTGAACACAACCTGTTCTTACATAGCTGAACACGTTGAAGGAACAACTTGAAGAATGAACAGCTTGTGATGACCCTGCTCATCACAGGTTTGACCATCAGCTTGGACTATCAGTTTAATAACCTTTCTTCACAATTAAGTTACTTAATTTCTGTTTTTATTTAACTTAATTACTGCGGATAATGTGGGTTTCGTGTGTTAGTGATTAAAAAGGGCTCAAGTGGTTTGACAAATGGTCTGACATGGACAACCGTTCCGTTTTCCGTTAACGACTTTTTCAAATCAACCGCCCAATTGTTTCTCTCTCATACCCACTCACATTCAAATCCTATAAATACCCCTACTGTTTCATCTTCGTCTTCCTCACTACTTCCATAAACCTCCTAAGAACCCTAAAAATCGACTAAGTGTCTTGTGCTTCTGTCACTCTCACAACTTCCCAAATGGCTCAAAGAAACAACCCTAGTCTACCAGTATTCGTTGGTGATGATGTACAGAAACACTCATCAGTCACCGCAATGCTTACCCTAAAACCCACTAACTACATTGCCAACCTTACAATCCCCAAAAACTATGTGGGGAAAGGCTATGACCAAATGGTGGAGTTTTTGAAAGTTCATCCGTTGAACTACGCCATGACTGCAACTCCTGGTGTCCTGTACCAGGAGATGGTGTATGAGTTCTGGTATACCTGTGCCTACAACCCAGATACCAAAGTCATCAAGGGCACCATTCTCAATGGGACTCAGACCATTGAGATCAACACTCGTCTTCTCAGGGAAGTTCTTCGACTCCCTGTGGTTGAAAAATATGATCAACCACAGCCTCAAGATGAACAGATGAAGAATCTGCTGCACTTCTGTGGTGTAGCAGAACCAAAGGTTGGAGCAACGCTGTTCAGAAAGGATCTGTCTCCTACTTACAGCTTAATGTTTGCCTCTGTGGTAATGTGCTTCAGCAGCAAAGTTGGTTCCTTTGACCAACTGAGCCGTGATGAAGTTCCTGTAGTTCTGCAGCTTGTGGATGGAACTACAATAGACATGGCTAAGTGGATTTTCATAAAATTGAGGAACCTGGTGCAGCAGGATACACGACCAGCTGCTATTCGATATCCCAGGTTTCTGAGCCTCATCTTCAAGCATGTTTGTGGTGAGCATTTGTATAACTCTCAGCCTTTACTTCATACTGCTGCATTCCATGTAATTGGGAATAGAGTTTTCTATATTTCTGTTCTCCCAAATGAGCCTCCTCTGTCAACACCAATGAAGAGGTTGTTAGGATTGGTGGAAGGACCCTCTAATGTGAGGGTGGATCCAATAGCTGCTTCCAGAAGAAAATCCAAAGCCAGGGCCAAGCTTGTTAAGAGGACCCTCGACATAACTGAAGCTGGGCCTGTCTACAAGAAGGCCAAAACAGCTCAGTCTAAGTCTGCACCCTTAGCCTCTGTGGCTGAGGGGGAGCAGGCTCCTCACCCTGGGTCATTTGTTGACCCTGAAGCCTTTGTGGCTGGTGCCTCTATGGCACCTGAGACTATGGAACAGGTCAACCCACCTGTTTCTGACCCAGTCTCCAAACTTGTCCAGTCTGAACGTCTCATCTCCTCTCCTACATCCCCCACTTCATCTCACATTCTATACCAACGCAAAAAGAAACCAATAGCCCAAACCAGCACCTCTGTTTCCTCTCAACAGGGTTCAGTTGAAAAAGAAGCAACCCCTGCTGCCTCTCCTATTTTGGGAGAAGGATCAGCACAATTGGAGCCTGCTTCACTCCACCCAGTGTCAACCCCGAGTCAGCCTAGACCCTCTGGTTCCTCCCAACAGGAGCCAGTTGTACAAATGGAGACAGCCACTTCCAGCCTCCCAATAGGCTGAGAATATTGAAAGACATGAGTTCTCTCCACTCCACACTGAGTCCACACTGTCCCCAACTCATACTTCTCTACACCCTGAGTCTGCACGAGGTGTCCACACTGCTGGCTTAGACCATCTAGCAGATCAGCCTCAAACTTCTGCTCCTCATGATGCAGCTGTTCTACACCAAACAGCTGCTGAAGGACCCACAACTCTAGCTGATGAACCTCAGGGAACAGAACATCCCTTTGGTGAGGCTAGTCCCTTTATGCAAACTCCATCAGCAGGTTTCACCACTGCTGATGTTGAAATGCAAATTCCATCACCCCATGATGAGGTACTTTTACACCAAGGTACTGCAGAGGGAACACTGGCCTTAATGAAGGTTCTGCAAAACAAGCAGTGTCTGAAAGGCTACCATCCTCTACTCCCTCTCCTGGTGATGCAGTTACAGCCACTGCTGAAGGACCCATCGACCCCTCCAAGCTGGGCCACATTACTTTTGCCTAGGCTATGAAGCTTCTTTCCAAAATACCCTCTCCCTCTACATCACATCCCCATACACCAGCCTCATCCTCTTCCTCTCCATCTACCCACTCAAAACAATCTACCCATACACCTCCATCCCCTAAAGACCTGCCTTTGAAGGCTCAGCTCTCTTTGCTGACCAATAAAGTTGGTTCTTTAGAAACCTCCATGTCTTCTCTACCCTCTCTCATTTCAGACTCTGTGTCTGAACAGCTTAAGGGATTCTTTGATCTGTTCAAGGATTCCTTCCCAGCCAATCCACAAACTGACAACTCCTCACAGTTGCTTGCACTCACTGCACAGCTACAAAATGTCTCAACATCCCTCTCCTCAATCCTTTCACTCCAACAGGACTCTGTGTCCTCTATGACAGCCATATCCCAACAGCTGTCATCTCTCCTCACTACTTGCAATTCTACCATTCCTACCACTTTGGCCAGCTTAAACACCTTAATAGGCTCTCAATCAAATTCTGTGTCATCAAATCTTGCTAATGTGCAGGACTCTCTTGAGTTACATCTTGCACAGCTCCAAACTTTACTGTTCACAACTTCTGATAGGGAAAACATTCTTAAGCTGACCTCCTTTGCTGATACCCAATCATCCTCTCTTCAAAGCTGTCTTTCCTAACTTGCAGAGGTGAAGGACAACCTGGCTTTCTTAGTGCATAGCCTGGTTGGTCCCAAGCCTGCTGCCTAAACTGCCGGCAAACCTGCTGACTTCGTGTCTTCAGGCAGACCAGGTGTTGAAGGTGCTGGTCCATCTCCTTCAAAGGGGGAGAAGTCATCTGCCTCGAAGACCTAGTCTAAGGGGGAGAAAACTTCTTCTCCTAAGGAGAAATCATTACCTACTGGTCAACCAGCAGGAGCATCTGCAACAGGTACAATGGAAGGTGCCTCTCACGCTGGTCAGCCTACTCAGGCTGAATCTCCAAACCCTGCCCAGTCTAAGGGGGAGGAATTCATTTCTGAGGTCAGGCCAAGCAGCAGAAGGAGGCATCTCATTCTAGAGGAAGAAGAAGAAGAGGAAGAGATGCCTTACTTTAATTGAACAGGGTCATTATGCCTTCCTCAGGACCACCTCCACTGGAGTAAAGTCCATCTACCATCAGGGTAGGTGAAGAATGGAAGCTGTCCATCTGTTGGACATGCTTGCCATTATCTGCTCCCAACATCAACAGTCCAAGTTGTTGAATTTTGTTGTACATTTTATTGTACTTTGTTACATATGTTGTAACTTTTCTTATCTACATTAGTTGTAATATACATTAGTACATTAGTTGTACTCTTGTAAAAACATGTGTTGTTATCTGTAATCAAATCAGTATGTATATAAACTGATCTTTTACTTTACCTTGATGTTGTAATTTTATTTCAGCAAATGTAATGTAAAAATACATAGTGACTATTGATTAAATCAGCTTAGACTGATTATTGCAAATAGGGGGAGATTGTTAGGCACAAAAAGGCCTCAGTCAAACCTGTTGTTCATCTGAGGGGGAGATTTTTAATCAAACCTGTTGATGCATTTGAAGGTCGAATTTAAGGCATGTTATATGCCTTATTGAAACCTGAAAATGATTTGCAATATCAGCCCAAAGCTGTTTACCATGTTGCATTTGTTGCAACAAAGGTAGTTTGTCCAAGCTGTTCTGTCTGCTGAACAGGCTGGACATAAACTGTCTACGTTGCTCTATTCTGTTGAGCAGCTTGGACAGTTTACAAGTCAAAGACAAAGTGGAAAACAGAACTGCACAACCTGCCCACGCTGTTCTGTCACATGAAGACAAACAGATATTTGAAAAGGGTGATAGACCTTTTCTTATATCAAAATGGCATTAGCTAAAGAAGAAAGATGCAAAGTTGACATTCCTCTTTTGGTTAAAGCCGTATACAACAGTGACAAAAAGGAAAAGACAAAGATTCTACCATGTGAAGACAAAGGTACTTTATCAGAACGTGCAGAAAGGTGTTTTGTTCTTTTGGAAAGACTCCTTTATCTCTTCTGTCCAATGAAGAAGCTTCACTGAGATTCTCCTTTTGGGTATAAAAGGAAGCTTCTAAGGATAAAGAAATAATCAAGAGTGTGAAATCAGAACGTGCATTGAAGTGTGTTATTCCATGCATGCAAGTCTGCTTATATAAAAACAGTAGAGTGTGTCTAAGCTGTTCATGTATAAGCTGTCCTTCTGAGTCTTGTTAAAAACAGTGAGTTCTTCTAAGTGAGTGTATTCATTGTAACTAGTCTGAGTGAGTTTTAGATTAGTTGACAAACTGTTGTATCTGTCATCTCAGCTTGAACCATTCCGCATTCAAGCTTGTTTGTATAGAACAATCTTTTTGTAACATCCCATTTTTGGGATAGGTACGTGGAATTATTTCATTGGATTAATTAATTAATTTGGGACCCGGGGGTATAAATTTGTATTTTGGGGTACCGGGATCGGGTTTTTGGGTATCGGACCGAGTTATACCCAAAACGTATATATTGTTGGCTCCTTTGTTCTTCAATTCATTTTCAAAAGCTAGAGCTAAAGTGTTAGTGTGTTTATTGTGAATTTAACAACCATAATCAGAGATTTAGAGGCTGAATTGGAACTTCAAGCTGTTGGATTCAACCTCAACTTCTTCCTTTGAAATTTGGAATCATATTTAAGTAGTTGATTTGAGTTTAGATATGTTTAGATATGTTTCTCAGTAAATTCGAGTTGTAATCATGGTTAAAATTGAGCAGAAATGAGTTTGGGGGATTGAATCCCTGGTCTGTGAAAAACAGAGCAGAAATGCTTCTGTTCGTCCGTGAGCGTGGCCGCGATCACTTGATCGGGGGCCGCGATGTTCTTGGGTTGAGCACAGGCGGTTTAGCCTGAGCGCGGCCGCGACCGAGATGGTCAGCGCGACTGCGACCGCGATGGTCAGTGCGGCCGCGATGCGGCTGGGGTTCCGGGTTGGGTTTTCGGGTTCTTTGAGTCGTGTGTTCGGGTCTTTGGAGTCTCTTGAGTTGTTGAGAATAGTGTATAGAGTTGTTGGGTTGAGATTGTGATATTGTGTTTTCAGGGTCTCGCGTTGACAGGGTAGGGAATGGGCAGGGAACCGAGAGTTAGTTTAGATAGCTAGGCAGGTGAGTTTGCATGTTTTTGTTGAGATACTTGTACAATTATTTCACTGATATTTGCATGATCTTTTATTAGGCTTTTTATGAGATATCATGAGTTTTCTTACGAGCTTTTATTGTGATACTATCATGCATGTATTACTGGGCTATTGTGAACTTTATTTTAAATATGAGATTTGAGACACTTGGGCTGTTGAGGTACTAAACCGTACGGCTGAGCAGGGGTTGGGTCGCTCCCAATTCCCTTTGAGTCCTGACGACTGCTTTGTGCGGTCTAAGGATTTGGGTACGTGGATTTATCCACACGAGTTGAGTGCCTATTGAGCTACTTTGTGGGATCTCATATACTTGTTTAGTAGGGAACGCTGAACGTTTTATTATTGAGCTTGCATGTTTTTACTGAGTTTTATAATCGTACTCTAACCCTTGCATTCTCACCAGCTCTAGCTGATCTGTGTGTGTTGTTTTGTGTATCTCAGGTGACCGGACTGCTAGTAGGCCTGCTGGACCGAAGTAGGTTTACATTCTGTTGTGATCGAGGAGTTAGCTACCTTCTGTGGATGTAGTTATATTTTGTGGACTGTTGTATATACTTCGGATAGGTTGTGTGATATTCAGGGATTTCCGTGACTGTGTATTGTATAATTAATGTTTTAAATTATCAGGTTTTCACGTATGTGTCTTGGGAATAGAGTAGGGATTATTATATTATGTCACGGATGATGTGTTATTTGTGTGGCATTGTGGATTAGTTCGAGGGTGTTACAAGCTTGGTATCAGAGCCTAGGTTTAAGAGATTAAGTACTAGTGGATGCTTAAGCTTAAACCATAGAGTCTAGATCCTTGGATTGTAATCCGAAGTAGAGTATTAGGTGATAAACGAGTACTGTGTAGAGTCTTATAGAGTTAATTTGTTATTATTTTATTGTGCAGGTTGTTATGGACCGTAATGGCAGCGGGCCTCGGGGGGATGACCATAGGAATGATGAGCCTGTGCGTAGGTCTGACTTATATGCTGTGATAGGCCAGATCCTAGATGAGCGTTTTCCTGTTCAGGGTGCGGGTAGGGGTCGAGGTGCGATGCCTCCGCCCGAGGGAGAGTAGAGTTCTGGGGCTGGTGCTTCTTCTAGCCAGCCATCGCGAGGGTCCTTTAAGGACTTTATGACGGGTCGCCCATCTGAGTTCTTTGGTGGAGTTGGTGCCTCGAAGGCACTGGATTGGTTGAGAGAGGTCGAGGCTGCGTTCCGTATAGCCCATGTGGATCGAGCAGACAGGGTGAGTTATGCTTCCTACCTTTTGAAGGGAGGAGTATTGAGATGGTGGAGCTCATTTGTCAGTGCCCAGGGAGTCGACGAGGCCTACTTGATGTCTTGGGAGGAGTTTCGTACAGAGTTTGAGC
Organism: Centrapalus pauciflorus; assembly: GCA_020465985.1. Classification (NCBI taxonomy): domain Eukaryota; kingdom Viridiplantae; phylum Streptophyta; class Magnoliopsida; order Asterales; family Asteraceae; genus Centrapalus; species Centrapalus pauciflorus. The sequence goes on from JAANYP010005919.1 coordinate 168,475, forward strand.
TGCAGTACTGTCCGCTGGATACGAGGAGAGAGTTGGAGCGAGAGTTCATCCATCTGCAGCAAGGATCCAGATCCGTCCAGGAGTATATTGATGTCTTTAATGACAGAGCTCCATTCGCGCCACATCAGGTAGCTACAGAGGACCGAAAGGTCAATATGTTCATTGAGGGTCTGAGGCCGGACATTAGGGAGTTTGTGGGGATGCTGCGTGACCCCACATTCGCTTCAGCCATGGAGTATGCCCGCCGTCGAGAGCGGGAGGTTGAGAGACAGCGGGAGCAGTCGGCTCCCCAGAGACAGCACATTGAGCCATCGGGTAAGGGTCAGAGCTCGGGGACTTCAAGATTTTATAGAGAGAGTCGTCAGGGTGGGTATTTTGAGCAGCAGGGACAGAGTTCGGGGGCCCAGCGAGATCAGAGACGGGATGATAGGCAGTTGGGGGTTGGTCAGAGTCATGGAAAGGGTCGGGGTGGTCAGAGGCAGCAGAGGCAGCGACAGCAGAGTCAGGGTCAGAGGCAGAGTCAGAGCCAGGGGAGTGTTAGGAGGGGATCTCGGGATTCTGGCAGTAGAGTTGAGAGTTCGACATCAGTAAAGAGAGATTGCCAGCGGTGCCATCACCGCCATGTAGGGCGACGTGCCCCGGAGCATCTCCGTTGCTTTCGATGTGGCCAGTTTGGTCACACTGCTGCTGCATGTTCTTCTCAAGAGTCTCTGTGCTTCTGATGTGGGAAGCCAGGTCAAATGTCTCGGGATTGCCCGAATCCTAGTGTAGGGTTTCCCGGACCGAGTTTGATTGGGGCTGGGCCGTCAGGGTCATCGTCAGCACCTCGGGGAGGGGAGCACCGAGGGCTCGTGGCAGGGTCTTCCAGGCTACTGCGGATGAGGCGCATGAGTCGCCTGATGTTGTATCTGGTACGTTCATCCTCAATGGATTGCGTGCCTTTATTTTGTTTGATTCGGGATCTGATCGTTCTTATGTATCTGCCTCCTTCTGTGATTATTTTTCTATGGCTTCATTTGAGTTATCTGTGCCTGTTATTGTTGAGCGTGTTGATGGTAGTACGATATTAGTGAGCCGTATCTACAGGGATTGTGCATTAGAAATAGACAGTCATCGGTTTTCCATAGACTTGATGCCTATGGAGATTAGCAGTTTCGATGCCATTGTTGGCATGGATTGGCTGACAGCACGTCAGGCGGATATCTTCTGTTCTAAAAAGATGATCCGTATCCCCATTTCCGAGTCAGAGTCAGCGATGGTATATGGTGAGAGGCGCAAAGGGGAGATGAGTATAGTGTCGATGGCGCAGGCGTAGAGGATTGTGGCAAAGGGATGTGCCACTTATTTAGCTTATGTAGTAGATGCGAAGAAGGAGAAGAGGGAGGTTAGTGATGTGCCGGTGGTTAAAGATTTCCCTGATGTGTTTCCAGATGAGTTGCCGGGTCTGCCGCCGGACCGGCAGGTTGAGTTTAGGATCGACCTAGTTCCCGGGGCCGTTCCTATTGCGCGCACGCCGTATCGGTTAGCTCCTACCGAGATGCGCAAGCTAATGACGCAGCTGCAGGATTTGTTGGATCGCGGGTTTATCCGCCCCAGTTCTTCTCCGTGGGGAGCTCCTGTGCTACTTGTGAAGAAGAAGAACGGGACGACGCGTATGTGTATAGATTATCGAGAGCTTAATAGGGTAACGGTGAAGAACCGTTATCCCTTGCCGAGGATTGATGATCTTTTTGATCACCTTCAGGGGGCGAGTTTCTTTTCGAAGATTGATCTGCGTTCTGGATATCATCAGCTGCGAGTCAGAGACGAGGATGTGCCTAAGACTGCGTTCAGAACCAGATATGGTCACTATGAGTTTTTAGTCATGCCGTTTGGGCTGACTAATGCCCCAGCAGCGTTTACGGACCTCATGAATAGGGTCTGCAGGCCGATGCTCGACCGTTTTGTGATTGTGTTTATTGACGATATTCTGATCTACTCGAGGAGTAGCTAGGAGCATAGCCAGCATCTGAGAGAGGTCCTGAGTACTTTGCAGCGAGAGAGGCTATACGCCAAGTTTTCGAAGTGTGAGTTCTGGCTTCGAGAGGTGCAGTTCTTAGGGCATGTGGTGTCGAGCGAGGGCGTTAAGGTAGATCCCGCGAAGATTGAGGCGATCATGAGTTGGGGCCAGCCCACATCTGTGTTGGAGGTTTGCAGTTTCTTGGGTTTGGCAGGGTATTATCGGCGGCTTATCGAGAACTTTTCGCAGATTGCAGTGCCATTGACTTTGTTGACTAGGCAGTCAGTGCCATGCGTGTGGACCGAGGAGCAGGAGAGTGCTTTTCTAGAGTTGAAGAATCGGTTATGTAGGGCTCCGATTCTAGCGTTGCCAGAGGGTTCCGAGGATTTTGCTGTGTATTGTGATGCTTCCTTCACCGGGTTGGGGTGTGTACTGATGCAGAGAGGCAAGGTGATTGCTTATGCCTCGAGACAGCTTCGGAGTTATGAGTTGAGTCGGCCGGTGCATGATTTAGAGTTGGACGCCATAGTTTTTGCCTTGAAGATATGGCAGCATTATCTTTATGGGACGCGCTTCACAGTGTATACCGATCATAAGAGTTTGCAGTATTTGTTCAGTCAGAAGGAGCTGAACATGAGGCAGAGGCGCAACATGGAGCTCCTGAAGGATTATGATTGTGACATCCAGTACCACCCGGGGAAAGCTAACGTAGTGGCAGACGCTTTGAGCAGGAGATCTTATGAGCAGACGTTTACGTCCAGAGCTTCTCGATTAGAGGTCACGTCGACCATGGATATGATAGTCTGCGGTTTAGCCTAGGCAGGAGGGTGTTGAAGGCAGAGAATGTGCAGAGAGAGAGATGAGCTGGTCAGCTGGAGTTGTTGAGCAGAGATGACAGAGAATTGATGGACCCTTCGCGGTCGAGTGTGGGTCCCTCGATAGGGAATTTGAGACATGCTAATTCTAGATGATTCCATAAGTCTAGATTGTTGATCCATATGGGCACAGAAGATGTACCGAGATCTGCGAGTTCACTATTGGGGCCAGGGAATAAGAGGATTGTGGAAAGTATGTGGAGGCTGTATGACGTGTTTAAGGGTTAAGATGAGCATCAGAAGCCTCATGGTAGACTTCAGCCGTTCAGAGATTCCAGAGTGGAAGTGTGGATATCCCATGGACTTCATAGTGAGACTCCCACGGACTGTTTCGTGGGTGAATGATAGATCTGGGTATTGTTGATCGGCTTTACGAAGAGCGCCCTTCTTGGCCGTTCGTGGGACTATTTCGATGGACCAGATGGCGCGCCTCTACCTCAGCGAGATTGTTTGCAGCATGCATTTCGAGATCTAGTACGTCTGACCGAGATAGCCGATTTGTGTCGCGATTCTGGCAGAGTTTTCAACAGAGAGTTGGGCACCGAGTTCAGCTGAGTACAAACCTACATCCAGCCAGGGGGCCAGACAAGCGGACTAATAGACTTAGGAGGATATGCTGCGGGCTTGTGTTATTGATTTCGTGGGTCGCTGGGATCTTCATTTGCCGCTAGTCGAGTTTAACGTATAAAACAGCTACCAACGCATCATTGGCATGCCTCCGTTCGAGGCTCTCTATGGGCGTAAGTGTTTGACTCCGGTATGTTGGGAGAGGATTGGGGCGCGTCCTATCGCAGGCCAGAGGTTCTTCAGGAGATGAGCACAAGGTCGCTATGATTCAGCAGCGGATTAGGACAGCTCAGAGTCGCCAGAAAAGTTACGCAGATCGCCGGATGTCTTAGTTTAAGTTTCAGGTCAGAGACTCCGTGATGTGGAAAGTCTCACCCTGGAAGGGGATTATCCGATTTCGGAGACGAGGTAAGTTGGGTCCGCGCTATAGGGCCGTTTGAGGTTGTCGAAGATTGGGGATTCAGGCTTATCGTCTGAATGCCTCCAGAGCTGGTCATATTCATAATGCTTTTCATGTTAGTCATCTCCGTAAGTGTTTAGCCCGTGATGATCAACGAGTACCGTTATCAGAGATTGAGGTTGATGATAGACTTCAGTATGCTGAGCAGGCTGAGGCAGTGATAGATCGGAAAGTGAAGAGGTTGCGTAATAAAGAGGTTGCATTAGTGTTGATGCAGTGGAAGCACCATAAGGGTACCAGCGCCACATGGGAGCCAGAGTTAGAGATGCGTAGCCGCTATCCTCACCTCTTTGTTTCGAGCTAGATTCTGAGGACAGAATCTTCATAAGGAGGGAGGACTTGTAACATCCCATTTTTGGGATAGGTACGTGGAATTATTTCATTGGATTAATTAATTAATTTGGGACACGGGGGTATAAATTTGAATTTTGGGGTATCGGGATCGGATTTTTGGGTATCGGACCGAGTTAAACCTAAAACGTATATATTGTTGGCTCCTTTGTTCTTCAATTCATTCCAAAAGCTAGAGCTAAAGTGTGAGTGTGTGTATGTGATTCAGCACCATGAATCAGAGATTTAGAGGCTGGAATTGGAACTTCAAGCTGTTGGATCAACCTCAAACTTCTTCCTTTGATTGAATCATATTGAGTAGTTCTAATTGAGTTAGATTGGTTTAGCTGTTTTCTTGAGTAAATGTCGAGTTGTAATCATGGTTTAAAATTGACCGAAATGAGTTTGGGGGATTGAATCCCTGGTCTGTGAAAAACAGAGCAGAAATGGCTGCGTGTCGTCCTGGAGCGCGCCGCGCATCCCTTGATGGGGGCCGCGATGTTCTTGGGTTGAGCGCAGGCGGTTTAGCCTGAGCGCGGCCGCGACCGGAGATCAGCGTGACCGCGACCGCGATGGTAGTGCGGCCGCGAGGCTGCTGGGGTTCCGGGTTGGATTTTGCGGGTTCTTTGAGTCGTTGTGTCGGGTCTTTGGAGTCTCTGAGTTGTGGGAATAGGTATAGTGTTGGGTTGAGATTGTGATATTGAGTTTTCAGGGTCTCGCGTTGACAGGGTAGGAAAGGCAGGAACCGAGATTAGTTTAGCAGGGGCAGGTGGTTGAGTTTGCATGTTTTTGTTGAGATACTTGTACGATTATTTCACTGATATTTGCATGATCTTTTATTGAGCTTTTTATGAGATATCATGAGTTTTCTTACGAGCTTTTATTGTGATACTATCATGCATGTATTACTGGACTATTGTGAACTTTATTTTTAATATGAGATTTGAGACACTTGGGCTGTTGAGATACTAAACCGTACGGCTGGGCAGGGGTTGGGTTGCTCCCAATTCCTTCTAAATCATACATGAATTAAATTTCAACCCATACATGAATTAGATTTTAACCTACATCCCTAACTAATACTAAAACTACCTTCTACCTTCTACCTTCATCATCAACTATATTAACAATTGAAATTTAAATTCCAGTTCCTTCGAATTCCATTATGTAAACCAAACGACACATAAGACTTAATTTCATACTTTATAAAACTTCTATGAAAATAAGAGTCTCAAGAGAAAGTTATGACGAAAATACAAAGCCCACACACCACAATCAATTTCTTTGTTACTTGTCTCGTCTTCACTTGAATCATTATTATTTGTTCATTTGTCATGAAATTGACTATACACCAAAAAAAATGCAATATAAACGAATTTATCATGGATAACACGTAATTTGATGTGAAAATCTCTTGGGATGAATGATAACAATATACATATATATGGTTAATGTTAAAAAAATCCAATCAACTTTTCTCATTTTCTTAATTAAGTCCCTAAACTTTTTTTTTTAATCGTTTAAGTCCCTAAACTATGTTTGTCTCATTCAAAAGTATATATTTTTGACTGGCGATTGTATTAAGCGATAAAACACAATAGATAAAACAAAAAAATTAGGGACTTGATCGCTAAAATTTGAAAAGATTGTGAGTTTTTTCTAACATTCTGGACTTGTTTATCTTTTCTACTTATTCTTTTTATCAACACGTCTTTTTGCTTCGGCCTCATCTCTAGCCTGAAGCTGTTCTTGCATATTCTTGTTTTGTTGTTCTGAGTGTTGGGCTAATAGTTGTTGTACCATTTCAAACATTTGCTGAGGGGTCATATTGTTGGGAATGTCATCTGATCCTGACATCTTTACTGAAAATTAAAATAACTTAACTATCAGTTTATAGACTTAGATCTATGTACCCTTTTTCCCATCCTAACAGTCTGTACATCCTATCTCAGTTCAAACCACCTAAATGATTGATACATATGTATTGCTTCAGTTTGAGACCAAGTGTTACTCTCATAATACTTTATTCACTCAAACTATGGGCTCTGATACCATCCTGTGAAGGCCACTCCTTACGGGGCAGTCCTCAGAGTCTAGGTCCCACATCATGTAACACGATATCAATCATAACTAAGATAGAGTAATTATATTGCGGAATTTCAAATTACAAGTACAAAATGTTAGGATAAGTTTAATACAATTTTAGTTCAGAATTACAGATTTCAAATTAAACTTATAAATGGTACAATACTAATCTAATTCATGTCTTCATACAATCAAATCAAATCTACCCAGACCACCACAATTATTGTCTGCCAATCAGTACCGAAGGTTTGTTAAGTAGTGGTCTATAGAAAACTTCAATTTTGATTCTTGAAAGACCTAAAAACTAGGTCCAGCAGGTGCTTTTCCTTTATTTTTTCCTGTAAAAAGGTTAAACAACAACTATAAGCAATGCTTAGTGAGAATATAGATTTTCAGATTACATGCATTGTCAAGCGGATCATGGGTCTAGCGTGATATGTCTTGACTGCCGCTACAGCCACACATGATTGAGACATAGTAGTCATAGAGTCGGATGATGTTCACGCCACGCTCACGCTTTAATTGTGGGGATCAGCCACATACTGAGCTAGCTACCAGTAAATCAACATGGTGGAACATCGGAGTATCATTACCAAGTTCAATAGAACTGGTGAAATAGCATGGTCTAGAACAATAGACCGTCAGGGCTAATCATTCTAAGCTGAATTGATATGTCAAAAGTGCGAGCAATAGTGAAAGCATAAGTCATCAAGGTCATGATAGCAATAATCTCATAGCAATATCTGAAATGAACTGTAAATTCAATGTCATGCGAAATGATAAATCAAATAGCTATCATGATCCACACGGCATCACCGAACCATGGTGAGCACATGTCACAATCCAGCTGATCATATATGAATGTCAAATTAATCTATCATCAACAATATGTCTCAACCGGAAATCTCGCATGTAATGCTAAATATCTATAACTCACAGGTTCTTGTGGTCTTTATCAAGCAGATTTAAAATCCACCACCTGAGTTATCTCAGGATTTTATCTTTAAATCTTTGTCAATCTGATGTCTGTCAATTCTTTTCAATTCTGTGACCCGCTTTCAATATCTTTAAATCTTTAGATCTTTGTTCAGAATTAGTCTGAACCTGTCCAGAATTATATCATAGCAGTATCATTAGCTTTTAGCTTTAAAATCTTTATTTAATCTGATTCTGATAACTGATAACTCATCAATCATTTATTTGTTCATTTTCTTTGTTTCTTTGAATTCTCAAAAGATATATATATATATATATATATATATATATATATATATATATATATATATATATATATATATATATATATATATCATATTGCTTCATTTATTAATCTTTCATCATAAATTCATGGGTATTGCAATTTATAAAATATCATTTATTTTTTATTTTAATTTATCAAAATAGGACATCCGGATTCGGACCATCCGAACTGGGCTTGTCCGAATTGTGTCATTTGAATTGCATAATCCGAAGTAGGTCATCCGGATTGGTTCATCCGAATTCACACCCATCCGGAACATAGGATCCGAAATGGATCCGAATTAGGCTTCATCCGAAGTAGACCCACAATAGATCCGAAATGGGCATTCCATCTGAATTCGGTCCCAACCGAATTCGGATCCTTATACTTAGAAATTTCCAGCTTTTGTTCTTGGTGTTCTAACTTATCTTCATATGGATTTTACCAAAAATCTACTAAACATATATTTTATTAACATGCAACTTAAGAATAAGTTATATTATCATTATTAGGTTGTTTTTATACTATTTTCCCTATCATTAACAACTTGAATCGTCCATAGTTGTCCAAAAAAATCAAAACTTTTGTCAAGAACACAAAATTTTCTCAAAAACTCAGATTTTTGCTTAGTTTGAACGATCCAACCTGAAATTTTTGTTTTTGTAACATCTAAATACTTAAATACATGATTATCTATCGAAAATTTACACATGCAACATATAAATTTCATGTTTTGATAATAGGTTTCGGTTTTTCACAAAATCGAACCAAACTCGTAATATTTCGAAATTTAAGTCAAGTATTACCTCAAAATATTGCAAATTCTTGTTATTTGATGTTTCTTGTAAACTTCTTTGGTCTTGAATCTTCAATTAATACAAGAATTAAGGAATTCTTGATAATTTCTTGAGGAAGTCATAGGTTAGAGAGAGAAGGAAGAGAGAGAGTTAATTTTGGTGTTTAAAGATCATTAAATCTCATTTTGAGGTTTATATATTCACTTTGATAAATACCCATTTAACCCCCCTACACTTTTTTATAATACATCTCTTTTAATTTTTATCATCTAATAATTTATGACAATCAAATAATTTAACTAAATAATATCATACTTAATTAAATTACAAATCAAATAATGTTATAAAATTACATTATTGGCTCAAAATCAGATAATTAAGTTTAGCTAAAAGCTAGGTTGTTACATCAAATCACATAAGTAATTTGGATTTTTCTGATTTTTCGAAAAAAGTGGTGTTCTTCACGTTTTTGTCTATTTTTGTGATTTTAATCTGAAATTAGACAAAGTTGTTTCTCAAAAAGTGAATTTGAGTGAAAACCGAACCTTCGGTATTTTGAGTTCAATTTATCCAATTTTGATGAAAAGTTCGAATTCTGACTTGGATTTATTCAAAACCTGTTCAAACTCGGTTATTGTATCATTCGAGTTTTATCAAGTATTAACCGAGTTTGATCCTAATAATGACCGAGTTTGATCATTGGTTGATCGAGTTTGACCATTGGTTGATCGAGTTTGTCTCTTTATCATTCGAGTTTATTCATAAGTCAACCGAGTTTGATAAAGAATCAATTGAGTTTGGACATTGTTCATTCGAGATTCTTTATTCCTTAGTTGAGATTGGTCTTATTTCACTCGAGTTTGAGTATTATTCACCCGAGTTTGATTCTTAAACACTCGAGTTTCATCATTAACCATCCAAGCTTATTTCTTTAATCAACCGAGTTGGATATAAAGACAAACGAGTTTCATAAGGTTTCAATCGACATTGATCCTTCTTAATTCGAGTTTAGTCATTCAATAGTCGAGTTTGTCAACTCATCATTCGAGTTGGCTACTTCATTGATCGAGATTTTTCATGCTTCAATCGAATTTAGTAATTCAGGCTTCGAGTTTAATTAAGGTTCATCCGAGTTTCATCATTAATCATCCGAGTTTCATCATTAATCATTCACCTTTCATTCTAATTTTTAACTATATGACCTTTGTTACTTCAGTTGGTCATAACTTTTGACTGGAACATCGTTACAAGGCCTACCATACGTCAAATCGAAGCTTGAACCGAGATCTACGATTTCTAGATCGGGCGAAGCTGGTTCAAGCAATTTTCGAGGCCTAATTAGACTCCTGAAAAAAAGTTACAGACATTCTTCTGCAGAAAAGTTGAAATTTCAACGTCAAAAAGTCAATTCAGAGTTGATTTTCAACAAGTTATCATTCCCCGATAAATCTTTGAGAGCTTCAATCAGTAAATCGCTCAAAATTCCATTAAAAGATCTTGGAAGTTCAATATTAGCAATTCAAAATGGCAAATGATCATAATCAGTTTTTGAATCTTACAAAGTCTGAGCTAATTATCAAACTTACTGAATCGGAACAGATTTGTAAGAACAATTATGACATTCTTGTTCAATTAAATACAGATAAAGCTTTTGCTTTACATGATGTCGAGAGATTGAAAGAACAAGTTTTAAATTTTGAAGAAAACTAGAAAGTATTGAATTCTGAGATTTCTATGCTTAAATTAAGAACATCTGAATTATCAAAAGAACTTGACGATTCTAAACAAGAGAATTTTCATAATGCAACTCAACTGAAATATTTTTTGCCTGAACGATCTGATCTTTACAAGAAAGTTAAAGATCGTGAAGCAACACTTTCAAAGACAAATCATTCTGATCAAAATTATGTTTCAAACAATTCTGAAGAATTTTTTGCTCTTGAAACTGAGTTTTCGTTAACTAAAGATTTATTTGAGAAGGAAAGAAATGAGTTCTTACCTAAAGAACAAGATTTCAAAGCAAAACTTAAATTGTTTGAAGATGAAAGAAATTCATATTTGGTCAATATTAAAGGATTAGAAGATCAAGTCGTTGATATTTCAAAACAATTTACTGTTTCCCCATCATCAAATAAATCAGAGGTTAATGTTCCTTCAGATTGTTTAAAACATAAAGTTGATCATTCTGATTTATCTTCAAAAAGTGTTAAGAATCTAGCTAAACCTCTTAAGCTTGATTCAACTTTATATCTTGTTGGGAAATAATCTAAGTATGTCAAGCAGTTAGTTAGATTTCTCAAGCTGTTAGTAGTATTTCTGTGTAAGTACAAAGTTCGAGCTGCCAGTTCAACATACTCAAGCTGCTAGTTGAAAAGTTCAAGCTGCTCAACAGATTAATAACAGAAAGTGCTGAAATTCAGGAAGTGATATATATATTTCAAGATTTGATGATCTTCCAAGCATATCTACTACCAGAGAAATCAGAGTCCGTCAAGGAAACAAATCAGAGGCTATAAATATAGATAGACTAGGTCTTTCTATTGAAAGTGTGTATGCAAGGCCTGTAATCGTAGTGCTTTATTGTAATTGCTTTCTGATAAGTTTCTTAAGCCTCTAAGGTTGTAAAACCCTAAGAACAATTAGTGTTCTTCGTCTAATCAAATAGATTAGAGGTGATTGTAATCAGAGATTTTTGCAATATAAAGGTTTTGATATTGGTTATAATATCTGTTCTTTACTGTTCTGAAAGTTTTCTTAAAACAGTTAAGTGTTATTCCGCAAACTTCTTAATTGGGCTTTGATTCAAAACAAGGTTATTAGTTTAAACTCTGATTTATTGAAACTAGTTAATCTTAGGTGATTTTGATCTTGACAAGTGGTATCAGAGCCACAGGTTTTATTTGTTATTATTTGTTTTCAAAGTCAGAAACTTTCTTTGTTTAAAATTTTGTTATTTCTGCAATGGAGTTTGAAAATAGCAGTAGTGGATCTCAGCAAGGACTCATAGTGCCTATGCTCAAACCTACTGAGTTCGAGATGTGGAAACTCAGGATTCAACAGCACATTCAATTTATTGACTATGCCCTATGGGAAGCTGTTGAAAATCCTCCTGTAGTTGATCCTGAACTAGATGGTGAGGGGAAACCAAAAAGAACACCTCCAAAAACTGAGATTGAAAGAAAGGCTAGAATGAATGAAGTGAAAGCTCTTACTCTTTTTCAAATAGCCATACCTAATGCTTATCAACATCAGTTTAAAAAATTTTATACTGCTCATTCTCTTTGGATTGCTTTAGACAAAAGATTTGCTGGAAATGCTAGCACCAAAAGGAACCAAAAGGATCTTCTAAAACGCAGTATGAAAACTTTTCTGGTCGCAAGAATGAAAACCTTACTCAAATTTTTGATAGGTTTAGTAAGCTGATAGGTGAATTGGAGAGTGCTAAGGTTAGCCTAGATCAAGATGAAGTGAACAGAAAATCCCTCAGATCTCTTGGTGAAGAATGGACAGTCTATGCTGACTAATGGAGAACCAAAGACACTTCGGATGAAATAGAATTGGATGACCTTTACGATAGCTTGAGAGTGTTTGAATCTGAAACTGAAAATTAAAAGAAATCCTTTTCATACAATCACAACACTGCTCTGCTGTCATCAGCACTAACTGATAAATCAAACTGTTGTGATTCTTTTTCAGGTGCTGATGGTAACTCTTCAGAAGTTCCTTATGAAGCATTTGTTGCAAGTGATGGACTTTTTGCTCTTAATGCTGAAGATCTGGAACAAATCCATCCAGATGATTTAGATGAGATGGACTTAAAGTGGCAACGTGCTATGTTGACTATGAGGGCCAAAAGATTTCTGAAAAGGACTGGCAGACCAAACTTTCAAGGCAGAACAGAAGGAAAGCCAACATTTGACAAATCAAAGGTTGAGTGTTTCAGATGCCCCAAACTTGTCCATTTTGCTAGAGAGTACAGATCACAAGGTCATCAGCCACCAAGACCCCAGCAAACCAGTCAAACATCATCCTCACAGGCTCTTGTTTCTCAAGAAGACAACGTGTTTGACTGGAGTGACCAGACAGAAGAGGAGTTTCAGAATCAAGCTCTTATGGCCGAAACTACAACTGTCACTTCCACTGATCTACCATCTGAGGTAAATGCTAAACTCTGCTCTCAAACATGCAAAAATATGGTTAGAAAGTACAGAGATCATAATGAGAGCATGTGCAAAACTCTAGCTAAGATGGAAAAGAGGAGATATGAGTATATGCAGGCTATAGAGGATCTTGAAAAACAGATAAATGACTATAAGGATAATGAGATTCAGATGGGACATGATATAACATATCATGAGTGGGAGAAAAAGGAACTAAATGAGAAAATAGAGACCCTAAATAAGAAATTAGATGATGTTGAACAGAAGGTGTTAGAAGCTAACAAGAAAGCAGAATCTATAAATATAGACTTGGGTAGCTTCAAGTCTTAGGTGATTTTGATACCACTTAATTGGACTTTGATTTTGATACCACTTAATTGGACTCTGATACCACTTAATTGGACTTTGATTCAAAACAAGGTTATTGGTTTAAACTCTGATTTATTGAAACTAGTTAATCTTAGGTGATTTTGATCTTGACAAGTGGTAGGTTTTATTTGTTATTCTTTGTTTTCAAAGTCAGAAACTTTCTTTGTTTAAAATTTTGTTATTTCTGCAATGAAGTTTGAAAATAGCAGTAGTGGATCTCGGCAAGGACTTAAAGTGCCTATGCTCAAACCCACTGAGTTCGAGATGTGGAAACTCAGAATTCAACATCACATTCAATCTATTGACTATGCCCTATGGGAAGCTGTTGAAAATCCTCCTGCAGTTGATCCTGAACTAGATGGTGAGGGGAAACCAAAAAGAACACCTCCAAAAATTGAATTTGAAAGAAAGGCTAGAATGAATGAAGTGAAAGCTCTTACTCTTTTCCAAATAGCCATACCTAATGCTTATCAACATCAGTTTAAAAAATTTTATACTGCTCATTCTCTTTGGATTGCTATAGAGAAAAGATTTGCTGGAAATGCTAGCACCAAAAGGAACCAAAAGGATCATCTAAAACAGCAGTATGGAAACTTTTCTGGTGGCAAGAATGAAAACCTTACTCAAATTTTTGATAGGTTTAATAAGCTGATAAGTGAATTGGAGAGTGCTAAAGTTAGCCTGGATCAAAATGAAGTGAACAGAAAATTCCTCAGATCTCTTGGTGAAGAATGGACAGTCTATGCTGACCAATGGAGAACCAAAGACACTCTGGATGAAATAGAATTGGATGACCTTTACGACAGCTTGAGAGTGTTTGAATCTGAAACTGAAAATAAAAAGAAATCCTTTTCATACAATCACAACACAGCTCTGCTGTCATCAGCACTAACTGATAAATCAAACTCTTGTTATTCTTTTTCAGGTGCTGATGGTAACTCTTCTGAAGTTCATTATGAAGCATTTGTTGCAAGTGATGGACTTTTTGCTCTTAATGCTGAAGATCTGGAACAAATCCATCCAGATGATTTAGATGAGATGGACTTAAAGTGGCAACGTGCTATGTTGACTATGAGGGCCAAAAGATTTCTGAAAAGGACAGCAGACCAAACTTTCAAGGCAGAACAGAAGCAAAGCCAACATTTGACAAATCAAAGGTTGAGTGTTTCAAATGCCCCAAACTTGGCCATTTTGCTAGAGAGTACAGATCACAAGGTCAGCAGCCACCAAGACCCCAGCAAACCAGTCAAACATCATCCTCACAGGCTCTTGTTTCTCAAGAAGATAACGTGTTTGACTGGAGTGACCAGACAGAAGAGGAGTTTCAGAATCAAGCTCTTATGGCCGAAACTACAACTGTCACTTCCACTGATCTACCATCTGAGGTAAATGCTAAACTCTGCTCTCAAACATGCAAAAATATGGTTAAAAAGTACAGAGATCATAATGAGAGCATTTGCAAAACTCTAGCTAAGATGGAAGAGAGGAGATATGAGTATATGCAGGCTATAGAGGATCTTGAAAAACAGATCAATGACTATAAGGATAATGAGATTTAGATGGGACATGATAGAATATATCATGAGTGGGAGAAAAAGGAACTAAATGAGAAAATAGAGACCCTAAATAAGAAATTAGATGATGTTGAACAGAAGGTGTTAGAAGCTAACAAGAAAGCAGAATCTATAAATATAGACTTGGGTAGCTTCAAGCTGGCAAATCAAAAGCTAGAACACCTAATGGAAGTCCAATATAAAGATAGGGTCAAATCTCAACTCAATCCAAAGGAAGGTATAGGATATAAGGCTACTCCACCTCAATATAATAACAAATACATTCATCCTATGAGTGAAGTTGCTGATAGGCTTGTGAATGAACCATTAGATGAGAAAATGAATAATGTAGATGTAACATCCTAATATTAAATTATTGTATTTGAGGTTTATTAGTTCAAATTTGTAATTTAAGTTGGATTGCATTTGGATTAATTATAAAAGTTGGTTGTTTTATTCAGAATTTGATAATTTCAATTTATTAAGTTAATATAATTATTATTAAGTGGTTGAAAGGATAAAATAAAGATTTAATCTTTATTTAATGGAATTTAAGAATTTGGTTGCTATTTTAAGGAATTAAGAAATTTTAGAATTTCTAGTTTTAATTATTTAAGTATGATGATTATAAAGAAAGTTGAGGGGTTGAATGTGTCGAAAGTTGAAAGTGGGAAATTAAAAGACATAAGCCTTTCATTTTAGCTCATTCATCTCTCTCTCTACCTTCTCTCTAAGAGAAAGAAACCCACGGTTCTCTCAACTCTTCAAATCAAGAACAACGAAAACATCAAATTAGAGGCTGAAAATTCGGATCCAAGTTGCTTAGGAGAAGCTATAACCACTACAACAAACGATTTAAGGTAAATATCTCTCAAAATTTCGAATTTAAGGGTTTATGGTTCGGTTTTGGATGAAAACCGAATCTGAGATTGAGGATTCAAAATGTTGATGCATGTCAAATACTTTGATGGGTTTGTATAAACCTAATGTTGTAGAAGTTGTGTACAAAATTTCGGGTTCTAATTCAAGTTATAAATATGATTTTGGGAAATTTACATATGTTCTGTGTGTGCGTGTTTGAGTACTGAAACCACAAACATGGGTACTGAAACCATCAAGGTTTCGGTATTGACTTTCCCCACTACCGAAACATATATGTACACACTGAAACCCACAAGCAGTGTACTGAAACCTTATATATACATACATACCGAGACTAGTTGGGAGGTACCGAAACCATAAAGGTTTCGGTACAAACTACCGAGACCCTCTCTCTCTTTACCGAAACTATATATGTGTGTGGGTGTGAATACTGATACTCATTTATACCGAAACCAAGGAGGTTTCGGTAATATACCGAAACACACACACACGTACCGAAACTATTGTACTGAAACCTACACTACTAAAACTTTTATGTATACATAGACCATGCAAAAGGTGGTACCGAAACCTTTAAGGTTTCGGTACTGCCTTCTTTTCCAGAAACATTAAAATACTAACACACACACACACACACACACACATATATATATATATATACATATATACATATATACATATATATATATATATATATATATATACATATATACATATATATATATATATATATATATATATATATATATATATATATATATATATATATATATATATATATATATATATATATATATATATATATATATATATATATATATATATATATATATATATATATATACTAGCAGTGTACCCGCACAAAGCGGCGGCGGCAAATATTTTACATTTAAGTAACTTTTGTTTTATAAAATGGAATGCAAAGGAACTTTTGTGGATGTTTCTGAGGTGTATCAGTTGGGGTGCATGGTTGTATTTTTCTTTGAGCAATTACAGGACGTTTGTGAGTGGTAATTATTTCTATTATATTGCATTGCATCATGTCATAGTCGAATCCTAGGAGGTGAACTTTTGAAGATGATATGATCCATTATATCATATGGACATATAACATGAAACTTCAACTTTGTTTATTGTTTCTTAACATTATCTGGTGTAAAGATGTTTCTGGACAACAAATTAAGTTGTGTGTTTGAGTTTAGAAAAGTATACATGATGTTCAGTCAGGTATACTTTAGTATGTTCAATAGCAATAGATTCAGGTTTTAGAGCTTGAAGCAGGCACATTTGATGATGTCATTGGTTTGTTCCTGCTGCAACTTCACACGTTTGAGGGTGTTAATGTTATTGTTGTGTGGAGATGAAGTTGAAGATGGAGAAGGTGTTATGTAGTATTTGATAAAGTGTTCCTCTACTTTCTTTCTTGTTGTTACTCTTGAGCTTCCTATCATCAAGGGATTGCAGAATTCGCTGAGAAATCAGATTGACATGAATTAAGAATTACGAGATAATTTGATGAATTGCACCTTACGACCGACTTAGTGGCACCAACACCGACTTTCTTATGTTTAAAATTGGAATGAGGTCCAGAATGGCTTTTGCCTCCGTGTCACTTTCAATAAAGCTTGCATATATACAATTTTAACACGTACCCATGTAATTTCTTCTCCATCATGTCTGCACTTAATTGTTAACACCTTAAAAACTGTCTATCTAGCCATATCCATCATATCTCCAAGTGCAGACTAAAGTAACAATGGTGCAGTCAAAAATGGGATTGCAGGCCGTCATCGACTCCAAACAACCGGCCCCGACCATCATTATTAAAAAAACAAAGAAAATCGATCACAACAAGCATCAATTTTAGCTAAGATCAATGCAGCTTTGTGCCTTATGCATCATTTTATGGCAAATGCTGCTTTATAACATTAACACATACAAATATTTATATACCTGCTCAAGTAACAAAGAACCTTTTTTATACACCTGACACAATTTTATAATATTCAACAGAAACAAAAACAGGGGAATCAATCAGGTTACTAAAAACAATAGAATAATCAGCCTATTGCACATTGGTAATGAAAGAGATAGTAAAAAAGCAAGAACAAATTCAACTATCCTCAAAAATAAAAGTGTGTGGTAGTGAGTCCCCTCTTTCTTATTTTCCAGCCAACCTTTTGCAATGCCTACTCCATAACAGCTTCGAGTAAAGACATGCTCTTGTTGCCTTTGATGGTCCTGCATGCTCTTGGGTGCTTCTTACTTACTCATATGACCAATCAAGTGATCCGTTTGGCTGGCATAAGATAGTTCTTACGGTTCAATGGCCGTGGGTTGTCAATGGCTGTAATCTAAATTCATTTATAAGTCGGTAAGAATGACAAATTCCTTTAAACAAAAATTCTGATTGAATTATAAATACAATTTAAATCTTTATTTTTTTAATGCAAAGTTGCAAGACACTGATTTCAATTTCAATACTTTAATATTTCATTTTGGCAGCCAAATCCACACAGTTGTATAGAAAGCCAAAGTGGATGGCCTAAACCTGAAGACTAATAGTTGGGGCAAGTCCAGGGCAACCAACCTCACATGGACATGAAGAAAACTTTTAAATTTATTACTATCAAATTTATGAATTTAATAAAGAACGAATACCATCTCTAACCTGTTTCTAATTTTACGAAAGTTAAATGATTTAGTTTCAAATACCATTTGTGAATTTAAAACATTAGTTCGTTCTATAATTAACATGAACTGATGACAATTGTTAGATTGCTTCAAACTTTAGTTAGTAATTTGAACTAAACAAACAGATAACTAACATTTTGTCTATTATGTGGTTGATAAGAGTACAGTAATCAATATACAATAACATTACACTTGCAGACGATAATAGTTAATTATATAGAGTTGAACCTGACTCTTTCAACAATGTAGGGAACTACACTCTGGTAGACAATGCAAAGGGCACGTCTAGCTTGTGTTGGAGAAAGTCTGTATAATCTTGCAACTGCACGCGTAAACCTTAAGCATCTGAAAGTACCCGTGATATATTGGTCAGATGGAAGCATATCTAGATCTAGACTTTCCAATCTAGCAGGCATATCATATATCATTTTGATGGAATATTCAAATCCAAACTGATCACATGTCTGTGGCTCAATAAATTCTGACCTACAATTAATTTCTGTCCAATAACATATCAATTGAGTTACAAGTTTTTAATAGAATTATTGTTAACAATGAATTATATAACAGACTGCTTTAAACTTTCTGCTTGACTTCAAAAATATTCTATGAATAAAAAATGGAATTCAGATAGGCAAGCTTCATTGCGTGTTCTACGGCCCACACAATGTTTAGCCTCAAATGCTAAGTAAAGACCATCACTTTTAGTTAAAACGGTGTCCTAGATGATATAAAAGGTAAATTACAATATCATTCTAATGTTTTAAGAAGTATAGATTTTGTCCTCAAACTTCATTTATTTCATGATACATCCTTGTGGTACGATACTTAGCATAATTATTATCTCTGGGTTGATCAACTTAAACCATCACACATTACATCCATGACAAATTACAATCTTATCATCTTCAGATATATGCATAGTGCAAATATATACTCTAACAGATGGGAAAGAAAACATAAAGAAGAGAACCTTGCACATATGTCTATAAACATTTGAGATAGCCTTTGGAAAGTTGGAGATTTGGTGTTCACTTACAAGGATTCCAACAAGTTATGACACCACCCCTGATTATAATATTTATGTGTAGACAAGCAAACTCTGAATCAGTTCTATTGTGATGGTTGGTTAATTCCTTTTTTTCCATTTGAAAAGGCTATGTGTATAGAAACAACAGAAAATTGCTATGAAACAAGCTCCCGCAGCAGCCACAACAATCAGCAAAATCATTCTCTTTCGGCTAGCACTACTAACCCCCTTGCGTTTTCGATTCAATGACTTCCCACATAAACCACTATTGCCCTGAAAAAAATATTCATTGTTGAATATTGCAGCCAAACGTAATCCTTGTCAAAGCAAGAACAGTTCAATAAATAAACAATCACATATAACTGAAAAAACCTAATTTCAAACACATGATAGAAATTAAGAATATTCCAAAGTTGACAAAACCTTTTGGTCATTGTGCTGCTGAAACCTTCATGAAAATACTTGGAGAACATACTTTCTTCCAAAGCAATCACTTACAGATTAGGCAAGCAAAAAAGATCCAAAGCCAACTATCCGCTTAGGTTCTGTCTGCTCAAATGAATAGCAGTCAACTAATAGAGACTCCAGATGTTTCCCGAAATCTTTCACATAGAAATTGATGGAAGTTTATACCAACTTAAAAATCAAAGAGGTCCTGTTATACAAATTCCTGAAATTAGTTGTATTTCAAATGGTCCAAGTATTAACACATCACTAACAATGTATAGTACCAAATGGTTATATGTTGATGAAAAAGCATATTACTATTAAGAAATATCGGATAGAATAAAAGTAAGCCTTGAAAAGCTAAAAATAAAGACCTAAGCACAAGAATATTGATGTTGCAATCAATATGCAATAACCAGAATTAGTCACACGACTTGTACATCATGTTTTATAGATTTGTACAAATAACCAAGCTGTCAATAACATGCAATCCTGCAATTGACTACAGAAACACATACATTTAACATTCAATTCTCTATGATGCTCTAGATCCTTTTTTAATTGTTCTGTCACAGAATGGCTTGTCCATTTAAGTTTACATTGAAGCAGATATATCATGAGCACAGCTAAGCAATCAACACAAATTCATGACACAAGTATTAATCAGAATGCTGAATTGAAAACCAATTGCAAAATAACAGTCGCAGGGGATTAAAAATCTGAGCTGATGAATCCCTGAAAATGTTCATCGCAACAATCCGTTGTATTTATAGCACCAGACTGCTGGTGACTCAAAAACAGACTACTTGTGACTCAAAACCATTGGGTAAGTTAGCAAACACAACAGGCATATGATCATCTTTCTTCTTATTATAGAAGAGCTGATCACCGTCACATGATGTCCCATCACCATATTTTTGATAGTTTTTTTGTTCAGAACTATGTAGATTATACCCATAACCGTTAAAAGGGGTACTATTTTGTGACAAATATGGAAATATTTGAAAACAAATGGAGATCTTGAGTTCTATTTTGTAGAGACAACACAAAGTTTGTAGCTGTCAAAACCAAAACACAGCAGCAGCCTTGACAACTAATATATATGTGTGTAAGAGCAATATAAGTGCATAAGTAAGTATGTGTAGCATGTAAGTATAAATAACATGTGTGTGAGTGTCCATTTTGCAAATAGTAACATAAAAGGGGGCTGCACAAAGTGATTCTTTTGTCAAAATAAAAGCAACAACAACACATGTATGTATGTTGTTTAATCAAAACTATAAACAACATCAATTCATTTGTGTGTGTGTGTTTGGTGTATGAACAATAAGCTGTAACAACAGCATAGTTAACAAGAAGAGTACTTTATGCATGATGAGTTGTTTTTAAGACCAAGAAACTAAATACATTACAATAAAATAGAGAATGTATGTGTATTGTGAAATTAAAAATTAATAGCATATAGATATATAAATAGGACTGCATGAGTGTGTATGGTGGCTGGTTGATGGTCATTCAATCTTTCAGTTTCTAGCTGTCAAAACCGAAACACAGCAGCAGCCTTGACAACTAATTATATATGTGTGTATGGGTAATATAAGTGCATAAGTAAGTATGCATAGCATGTAAGTATATATAACATGTGTGTGAGTGTCCATTTTGCAAAACAGTAACATAAAAGGGGGCTGCCACAATAGTTTAGAATCGTTGTACGTAGAATACCTGCAACACATAAAAAATAAGATTAACCACATGAGACATCTTAATTGTAATTTGTATCATCCATCTTAAACATAAAGTTTGCTTGATTTTGGATATAGACCTTGAGTTCTATTTTGTAGAGACAACACAAAGGTTTGACTAATTTTCTATTTAGGTGTATCATCATAAATAAAGGAAAATTTAGAGACAAAGGAAATGGATTGCTTTATAAATGTTCATAGTGACAGAAACTACCTTTGGGATATATATTAGTAATATTTTCCCTCCCTCTGTAACACAAGAACATGCAAAGTAATTAAAACATATCACATTCTTTTGATCTTTTCGTTTGTCTACTCTCCTATCCTTCTTTCTCGTTCTTTTTTCTTCAAACTTAAAATCAGATCAAAACTTCTTAAAAATGATAATCAGTTTGAAACACAAAAAAGTCAAAAAGGAACTCTTGCAGGTTGGAAGAACTACACATATATGGAGTCTCAACTTTTGTTTTAAGTGAGTTTCGCCAAATATTTCATAATATTCAAAGTAAGCCAAAAAAAAAAAGTCTACAATCACCTTAACACTTGATCTGGTGCCAGGGATATTCTTTTTTTAAAAAAAAGCCCAACTCTTTGCATCACCTTCATCCTTTAGCCAACCAGGAAATAATGTTTGTTAGAATAAATCAATTGCACACAACAGAGAGTACACATTCATCCTTCATCCCTAGAACGTCATCTATTGATCTCCTCTATTACCAGCATTTAATGACAATAAAGAGTACAACAACGAAGAAGCAGAGAAGCTCGATTACAACTTTGAATGTACAAACACTTCAATGCATCCATCGATGGGCCTTCGCTCGCCTTGCCCTTTTCTTATGTGTTCACATCACCAGCAGACGACGACTCTTTAAGAAGCAGCCACCGGTCAGTAAGAAAACCAGCAGGAAATGATTCTCCCAAACCTGGTTAGGAACTGAAACGAGAAAAAGATTTCAACAACATCAAGCGTCGTATCTTCTTGAAGAAGAAAAGAGTCTCATTAGCTTCCCAATGCACGGTGTTGAGGCTGAGTTTAAATTTTGTTATACATGATGCTTTATTAGTTGTAAGTCTTAAAATTCAAGAACTTGCTTTATCAAGTTGTACCTTGTGCATTATAAATAGTAAAAAGCTAAGTACTTTATTAGTAGTATATAGATTAGAAACATTATGTTCCTCAAGCTTTTCTATCAGAGCAGAATTTTCTACTTTGACCTCATCAATGGACAATTCAAATGCTTTTTTCTCTCCTTTGATCACATTAACTTCAACTGAAAGATCCACTTTGGGTTTTAAATTGATAGTTGTAAAGTCTGAGCTTTCAGATTTGGCTAAGACATATGCAGCAGTTATGGAAGCTGCTGCTGCTAGCGACTGAAATATCTTTGGATGCTTAGAATCCTTTGGTTTAGGTCTCATTACGAATACCTTTGTTAGAAAGCACATTGACTGTATAAGGCTACAATTTAAAAATATAAACTGAAAGTGAGAAACTTGGTATAGAAAACTGATAAGTTCTTACAAGAAATAATAAATTGACAAAAGAGGCATGCAACTAAAGCAAGGTTCAAAGAAATATTTTAACGAAATATCATTTTATTTTTGATAACGCAACAAACGAACATCTAGTGGTTTTTTCTAAGAAAACCAGCAAAAGCACATAGAAACAACCAATTAACGATCCAAATGCTTTCTCAGAATATACACATGCTCAACGTTAAATGGAAACAAATCTATACAAGAAACACATACGTATCATTATACGAAACACTTTCAGAAAAATGTGTAGAAATTCTCAAACCAAAATCGTGTAGAAACCCATGAAATCAATAGGATATTAGAACACCTTTCAACTTACCTTCAAAATCTGATAATTGTTGTCTTCAAGAAAACCCAAATCCAAATCTTGAGAACCTGCAAAACTGTATATTCACCACCAAACAGGTTCCTTCAAAAATATAAGTCAAACCTGAAACAAATCCATGATTACAACAGAACTCTAAATTCTTAAAAGCAAAAGTTGAGTTAGTATTAGTGCAAATAAAAGATGCACACTGGATTGAGCATATAAATATCACTATAATAAGTGTAACAACAATAAATAATAGATATATTCTGATTGTGTAAAAAAGTTCGTTTAAATCAAGTTAAAAAAATTATCCTTAACTTAACACCAAGCATTAGTAGATGGTCCAAAACATTTCTCTACAATTGTATAAGTAAAAAAATGATAGTGATGATGATGATGCATAAATTCTTTATGCAACTAAATGAAGCAGCTGAACCGTTTTGTTTGTCAACCTATTATTGTTGCTTGTAGGAAAGTAGAAAACCAATTGTTTCTAAGACGCTCAGTAAAATTGATTCTCTACATGCATAAATTGAATTGAAAGAAACTTTTAGTATGCGTATATACAACACTTTTAAATGATATGCCAAACAAACTGCTAAGCATTATTAGCATCACCTTTTGCAGAGTAAAGCTGTATGCCATTCCTCGGAGCTTCAAAATCGATATCATGGAGTCAAAGCCTATAGTCTCCCTCAGCAACACATATAAAACATCTATATCATGGTAAAAAGCAACATAATGAATGCAAAACATCAAAATATCATGACAAATACCATTTAAGTCACGAAGGATTGTACACAATGCTTTAAACTCAACTGATTCCTACGGCTTCAATCCCTTCATTAAATAGTAACTTTCAATTCTTTCTTCCCAATTAAACAAATTGAAATCAATTTGAGATTTAAAACTAATACATTTGACTCTTGAAAGTCAAAATAGCAGCAATTTTATCAAAGAAACAAGAAATTAAAATTGTTTCTACCATTACAGGGTAACAATGAAATCAACAGAGTGAAGAACAGCAGGAGCACTACAGAGTGAAGAACAGAAGAACAGCAGGAGCACTACAGAGTGAAGAACAACCGGAGCACCACCATGTAATGACATAAGCCTACACATCAAGAGGATTCCAAGTGTCTGATAGAGACGTAGCAGTAACCATGAATAACAATTACCTCTAGCATAAAGTTTAGATATGTAGCAGCCATGAAAAAGAATTACCAGTAGCACCATATCCAGTCTCCTTCAACGATGATGTGTCATACGTCCTCACAATCGCTGGATTTTTTTGTCATCGCCACTACTATCGGCGGAGGGTTTAGCGAGAGCTTTCGCGTTTAGGGAGAGGACGTATATTAAAGAAAATAATATTCTAGCATATTAAGCAGAAGAGTTTAGGGTTTAGGGAGAGGTGGAAGCGTGCGTTTGAGTTCCCAAAGGCATTACCCAAAAGAAGCGTGTGTTTGGGTTCCCCATGTGCTGCATCTCTCAAGAATTCAAATTTGTTTGAAAACTTCAATTGTGCAATAATAATTTGTACATGAAGCTTTTGAAGTAGTAAGTCTTAAAATTCAAGAATTAAGCTTTAAGAAGTTGTACATTATGCATTGTAGCTTGTAAAAAGCTAAATGCTTTATATATGTATATATATATATATATAATTATATTGGATTGGGTTTTAATTGGAGAAAATAAAATGGAACCGGTCGGACATTCTTTAGTTCAGATATATTAAGATAAATTCTGAACATTTTGGCAATCCCAGAAACTTAAGGTTAAAGAATAATTATTCGAATCACAATTCCGAAGGATTTATACAATAAATTGTGAAATCTTGTTGATACTTATTATTATACGAGAGATGGATGGTATTATTAAAGGGTTAATTGGGGATAATAAAACCATCAAGAAAGAGGATTTAAATGTGAGTTTTGAATAACGGTTCCGACTGTTGTAACAAGTTAATTTTGTAAAATAATGATGGGAATTGTTACTGAACATGTGTATGACATGTTTTATTTATGAAAATGTAACAGGTCCCTTGTGGTGTTGTTTAACCCACAGTGGGGTACTTAGTGAGTCCGGTTGAAATTCCTAGGAGAAATAAGATAACTAGAAGTTTATTTACGCACCCACTGTGAGTACATATGATTTCGCATGTTTATATCTGCTTTATGTTAGCTATTGCCTGCTGAGACAT
Source organism: Centrapalus pauciflorus (assembly GCA_020465985.1). Classification (NCBI taxonomy): domain Eukaryota; kingdom Viridiplantae; phylum Streptophyta; class Magnoliopsida; order Asterales; family Asteraceae; genus Centrapalus; species Centrapalus pauciflorus. The sequence continues at coordinate 193,760 of JAANYP010005919.1, forward strand.
GTTGCTTCATTATCGTTTGGAATTCTACTAACTTGCGTAGATTTAGATGCACATTCTTACTTGTTGCATGTCCGTTCTTTTGTTGTGCATCTATCGATGGACCGGCGGGTCGCATCTGTTATTCCGATGTTAATGCGCTATATGACCCGTAGCTGATCCCTCCGAGGTTCTAGTAGGCAGTAAGTCATTCCCAATGTTATGTCTGTCTCAGATGGTTGGTTTATATGCCGAGCTTTGGGCTCGTAGGAGCGACGGCTCATGTGTGTCATACTTTGTGTACGTGGAGAGTGCACGACGTGTGTCGTCGGTGTTACTCTTGTAGGCTTCATAAATATTTATAAAATGTGTAAATCTGTGTATTCACTAAGCATTCGGTTACCCCTCAGTTGTTGAATTTTTACAAGAAAAGGAAAATCTGCTGCCGGACCTTCTAATTAGGTCGTTTGTGAAGTCTTGGAAGATATCTACTACTCAATCGGTAAATGTACTATGCGACCAAATGTTGTAATATATTTTGGATGTTGTAATAATGAATCGAGTGTGTAGATTTAGTATTGGAACCTTGTAGCACCGTAGGGTGTTTGAAACTGTTGTATTATTTTATTTATGTACTTTTATGCTTTCGCACTTGCTTAAGTATGCAGATCATTACGTAATTCATGTTTGGTGTTTAATCCTGGGTGTTATGTAATTGTGGTTAAATGTGGCAAGGGTGTCACAGTAGATCCTATCCTTGAGGACAAGTCTGAATCTAAAGAAGAATTGATTCAAAATGAAGGCTGTGAGTGTAAAGAAGCTGAGAGTAACTTCAAAACAATGAGTGAACCTATAGGACCTCCTACTTCCAATTCTATCAAAATCAACAGTGTGAAAGGAAAAGAGAAGATGAGTGTATGCAATAATGCTACACATTTATTTGTACCTTCTAACTGTAACATTGCATCTTCTTCCATAACAAATAAAAAGGGTAAGACTATTCCAATATGCACATGCCAAAAGCATGGCGTCCAAAAGTTTTCCACACAACAGCAGGTGAGGGGAAATCAAAGAAACAAGAACCAGTTATGGTCACACAAAATTGGTTCTCCAATCAAAACAATCAAAAGATGTTTCCACTGTGGCAGGGAAAATCATTTGGCCAGGCATTGTTTATATAAACCATCTGTTACAAAACAGACTGTGGTTCAAAAACATGCCATTGTTCAACATTTAAAAGTTTCAAAGGCCCAAACACCCGTCACACCAGTTCCAAAGAAGACAGTTGATCACAGGTACTTAAAAGTCACCAAAAGACAACCTATACACCAAAAACAAGTTTTAGCAAAATCAAACATGAAAAATGTATGGTGTATTAAAGGCAAAAACACAGATCAAACTGTTAAGCCAAAATTTGGAACTGGTAGTGCAAATTCTGAAACTGTTAGCACTCAGCACCCAGCACCCAGTTCCAACTGCTCAGTCTAAAACTGAAACTGGTAGTGGATCTTCTGAGACTGTTAATGAAAAGGTTGGAAAGAACACCTGGATACCTCATGTCATAACTAAATACTCCTCACAGAATCCACAAGTGGATCTCACTAAGTTTAAAAAGACATAAACAATATTTAGTTATGTCAATGCACAAGGATAACCCAAAACCAATTTGGTTTGGGTTTACTCCACTACTAACTAAGCTTTTTCTATGCAGGGAAACCACAAGACCCAACATAAGACAAGATGGCATATGGACAGTGGATGCTCTAGGCACATGACAGGCAACTCTGAATGCTTGTCAAATTTCAAAAGCTTTGAAGGAGGGTTTGTTGCATTTGGTGGAAATTCCAAGGGAGGTAAGGTAACAGGTAAGGGTACTGTCAAAGCAGGCAATATGATATTAAATGATGTTTTGTATGTTGAACAACTGAAGTACAATTTACTAAGTGTGTCTCAAATTTGTGACAAATAAAATATTGTTTTATTCACAGACTTTGAGTGCATTGTCCTCTCAAAAGATTTTGAAATACCTGAAAATCTTGTTTTACACAGAACACCAAGAAAGGACAATGTCTACTGTTTGGACACAGATCTTTTATCCAAATCAAATACTTTAAGCTGTTTGATATCTAAAGCATCATCAAATGAGTCTGCTCTATGGCACAGAAGGATGTGTCACATGAACTTCAAATCCATGAATGTTTTAGTCAAAAAGAACTTGGTAAGAGGTTTACCACAAAAGGAGTTCGTTTGTGATGATCATTGTGTAGCATGCCTTAAAGGCAAGCAAAACAAAACTTCACATAAGGCCAAGGAAGTAAATTCAATCTCATATGCTCTTCATCTTATTCATATGGATCTTTTTGGTCCAACATCTATTTTGAGTTTGAATAAAAGAGCTTACTGTTTAGTCATTGTTGATGATTTCACCAAGTTTACATGAGTTTATTTTCTTAGGACTAAGGATGAAACTGTTGAGCTAGTCAAATACTTTATTCTTAAGATTGAAAACCAATACAATTTAAAAGTTAAGGTGATTAGGTCAAACAATGGAACTGAGTTTAAAAATCATATCCTAAATAGTTTCTGTGAGTCTAAAGGCATTGCAAGGCAATATAGTGCACCTAGAACACCACAACAAAATGGTGTAGCTGAAAGGAAGAATAGAACACTAATAGAGGCTGCTAGAACCATGCTGGCTGATTCCAAATTGCCAATGACCTTCTGGGCAGAGGCAGTAAATACAGCCTGTTATGTTCTAAATAGGGTTCAAGTTGTTCAGTCACAAAGGAAAACTCCCTATGAGTTATTCCATCACAGGATTCCCTTAGTAGCCTTCCTAAAACCTTTTGGCTGTTCTTGCACTATCCTTCATACTAAAACTCTCTTAGGAAAGTTTGAATGTAAGGCTGAAGAAGGATTCTTTGTAGGATAATCTATTCAAAGCAAAGCCTATAAGGTATATATAGTGTGTCTAAAACCATTGAAGAGAGTGCCAATGTTGAGTTTAATGAAGATACTGCTAATATCAAAGGCACTGGTCCTGATTGGTTGTTTGATTTAGATTCACTAACAAGTTCTCTAAGCTTTGTTGAGTATTCTGCAGGAACTGTTGGAAACAGTGTTGAAACTGCCAGCACAAATTCTCATGCTGGTATCAGAGCCATTACCCTTCGTTCCCTACCTAAACCCGTAACCTTATTCTTACTAATGTTCACGTTGTTATGCTCTGTGACTGCCGTTATTAACGGATCCTTCACATCGGAGAACTGTTGAACTTTTAGTCTTGAATTATAGAACTGTCCAGTATAGAACATAGTTTAGATCTTGAATTGCTTATTAGTTTCTGAATTGCTTGTTAGTTCGTACCAAAAGAGTTCTGTGTGGACATTGTAAGTCGGCAAGGTGACCGCAGTAGAGTCCTTTCGAACTGAGCTATATTCTAAAAGAAATTCAGATTTCTATATAAGAAGTTCAGATCTGCTATTTTCTTAGCCAGATTTTTCTATTAAGCCAAAGCTATGAGTTCAGAACTGTTTTCCTCCTCCCCGTCATCATCTAGTTTCCGCTCCTCATCTGCATCTAAGATAGATCAGTTATATTAAATATCTTATGTTTCAGACGAATCAAAAATACCCTTAACCCAAATGCCTGACGTAGACCCTTACCGTGTATTTTCCAGACGAACAAATTCTTTCAGTAGACGAGTCAAAAAATTGTTTGGCTCTTCCACCAATCAAGTCGTTAAAGAGTATGTTCAAACTTCAAAGTTTGATTCTTACCAACTCCCAGCAGAACACTTATTTACACTATCTCTCCCATCAGATCTCCCACGTCACTGTATAGCTCAAGGTTACACCCATATCCACTTCGGAGCAATCCGACTTGCTCTAATGTTTCATGGAAGAAAAGGCCTTCTGGCTTTTTCAAGAATAGCTTTAGTGGATACAAGATTTTGTAGAGTACCAACATGCTTGTATTGGTACAATTCAAACTACCTTGAACGTTGGCACAATCTTTGTCACTTTCTACCCAAATTTCAATATGCCGTTGAATGACCCCTCACTCCTCACAGCCTTAAAAGCACAGATCCAGATTGGAGGCACCCAATAGGTGAATACGTTTCAAGCAACGTTTCACTACCAAATGGCATACAGGGTACAGAACCACTCACTAGACATTATGGCTCCAGGAAGAGACAACTCAGGGGATGCTTTGCTCCTTGAGATAGATTCAAAGGCGATGCCAACATGTACCTATGTCCCGAGGCAGTTGTCCAGAGAAGAACTGGTAAAACTTTTACCAGAGAAATGGATAACAAATTATGAACAGATCCATCAAGCACCGGTACAAACCACCATGGCTCCTGATTTTATCAGACATGAAAACGGACAAGTGGAAGTCAAGTTTTCACCTGCACAAGCAGCAGAGCCACCATCAGTCTTTCCTACTGTAAATATGGTCTCTCCAGCCTTACCTACATCAGATCACATATGGTATGATGTATGCAACTGTAAAGATTGCTTGGAAGAACATTACAGAGTTTCCATGGATGAAGATATGCTTAAGAAAGAGAAACCCTCTCAAAGGAAACTAAGGAAAAGATACGAAGAAGGAGACCCTTCTGTTGGATTACTTGGTGAACCATCAGGTAAATATGACTATTACGTCATTTATGGAGATTCGCCAACCAAACCTCCATCCACCACCAACCCATGTAAAAAACCTCCGCCACCAAATCTCCCTGCATATTACCAGAAGGCTTTGTCCATCATCCACAAAGAAAAGAAGGTTCATCCATCTCCACCAATAGATGGATGCAACATGGTTTTGCCAGATCCTTCATCTTCCAGACAGGCACAATACAATGCTGAATTTCCCTCGTTAAGTTCTTTTGATCATCCAGAACAAAGAACGAAACATGATTGGAAGGTTAAAAACCCGACAACCATAAATTCAGCTGGTGTCACAAATGCAGTCAGTGCTGCAGAAAAGACCTTGAATTGGCAAAGTGAAAATGCTGTTGCACAAAACAAGGTTCTTACCCAGATCCTGTCTCAACAAACCATGATAGAAAAAAACCAAGAAGTATTGTCCTCCAAGATGAAAACATTGGATGCCTTGATAAGTGAAGTATGAATCAAGATCCAAAACCTTCATAATGAACTTCTCCAGATTGTACGAAGTTCATCACCAGCAACCTCTCTCTTAAAGAAAGAAGCATAAATGAAGTCTCTCAAGATTCAGTTACTTGACCTTGTGAAACAACATAAACAAAAGAGATTGGTAACTCTTGCTGATGATCCTTGGAGACTACCATTTACACATTTTGTCAGTACATCGTTTGACCCACAACCAATCCCGCAACTCTCATCTCAAAGATCACCATTGTTGGCATCATGGGAAAAAGAGCAAACCCAGATAAAAAACAAGGCAAAAGGAAAGGCACAAGCTGTAGCATTGCCAGACAAGCCAAATACTTCTTACGGGAAGTCATCTGAAGATAAAGCTACACCCTCTTCAAAAGACCCACAAGTTCTTGCAATTGGTAACCCAGTTACAACATTCCTCAAGAACCTCTGTGAAGATTCTCCACCAACACCATCCTTTGTCATGCCAGTATCTCCCCAACCAGACGAGGATTTTGATCCCTCTGAAGCATTTGAGCATTTATTCATGGTAGGAAACGACGAAGATGAATCTACTGTCAAAATGTTGTTAGTGACAGTGACTCAGGAGAAACAGAAATGCAAGAAACGCCACCCAGGAGACAGAATCCACCAAAGTCAGATACTAAACAGCAGTTCACATTTGATGATATCCCTCCATCAAGATGGAGAGAAAGAAGTGTGGAAATGCTAAATTAGATGTCTGCAGAACTTCAGTTTTAAACCATTGATATGGTTCTCAGACGATTTGCAACCAGACTCCAAGGTAGACTCCGTGACTGGTATCTCAGTCTTGGAGAGTATCGCCAATTACAGATGCATCAGTCTCAATCTCTTGAAGAATTCATGAGTTTCATCTACTCAGAATTCATTGGCAATCCAGTTGGCATACGATACAAGCAAGAGAAGAATTCCTCAAAATGAAGTGTTGTTCCTTCCTCATAAAAGATCTTGAAAAACACTACAATAGAATATCTGAAAGATTGTATTGTCTTCAAGGAATAGATGATGTTAACCTCAAACAGGTATTCTTGAATTCATTTCCTGAATCACTTGGAAATGAGGCATACAGATTTCTTGAATCAAGGAACGCAATAGTCACAAAAACCTCTCTTGGTGAGTTGTATCAACTCATACTCAATGCTCTAGCCAAGCTTTGCAACCACAAAAAATTCCTGATAGAGTTTGAGAAAACTGGAAGACGACTAGGCAAAGCATGTGATGACAAACATCTGCAGATTAAGTGCAAAGACAAGTCATCGTGTGATTGTTCTCACACAAAGAAGAAATCACACTCCAAAAGATTTTTTAAATCTTTTGACTCTCACAGGAAGAAGAATTTCAGGCCAAAGAAGAAATGGAAGTTCCTAAGAAGGAAATTCAAACGAGGCAGAAATTCAGATAAGTGTTACGTATGTAACAAGAGAGGACATTTCACCAAAAAATTTCTAGATAAAAGAAGATCAATGACATTGTTGCAGACTCTCAACAAAAGAGAGCCAGTTGACATTTTTGATATTGAGTCAGCCTACTCTCTTGATGATGAACCAAATGATAGATCGTTATCTACATTACGTTATTCCTATAGTTCATCAGATGAAGACTCAACGGATTCAGAATCATCAGATTATTCTGATACATGTTTGTTTATGGTCAGTCATGCACCTCATGTCTTGCCATTACAACAAAGTCAACCAGTCTCCATTGCAAAAGTTCATCTTCTGACGTCAGCATACGCAAAGCCAATACCAGTTGTAGCACTGTTCGACACTGGTTCAACAGTCTCCATTCTAGATCCAAAGATCTTACCGATGAGTTATTGGAGACCACACCAGCAAACATTCTTAGCTGCTAATGGAGAAAAGTTTGTAATTGACAAGATCAGTATCTGTATACATCCGTCTTTTCCCCAAATGTGTGATTAAACACAAGCTGCTAGGATCCAGCTCTCATGGCAAGGATATGCTCATCGGATTTGATTTGCTTTCAAAGCTACCAAATCTGAAGTGGACACCTCAAGGATTAAGCTACAAAAGTTTCATGAATCCATGGAGTACAATCCGTAAACTTCATATGATGGTTACTCCTACTCTCGAATCCTTGAAGCAGCAAATTGTCCAAACCTCATATGCTTCTACACATATAGAATTCCTGAAAAAGCATTCATCACCGCTATGGCTTAACGAGTCATTCTTTGTTTCGCTACCGTTCAAACAGAATGAGGATGTTAACCCCACAAAGGCAAGCCACCCAAATATGAATCCAGATCATTATCAGCTTGCATTTGACGAATGCGATCAACTCGTTGACCAAGGAATTATTGAGCCTACGAACTCCCCATGGGCGTGTGAAGCAAACGTAGTGAACAAGTCAGAGGAAAGCTAAGACTAGTCATCAACTATCAACCTCTCAACCATTTTTTGGCAGATGACAAGTTTCCTCTCCCGCAGAATAAAGCACTGTTTCAGTCATTGGCAAATGCTAAAGTCCTGTCTAAGTTTGATCTTAAGTCCGGATTTTGGCAGTTAGGTATTCGTCCTGAAGATAGGCCAAAGACAACCTTCTGTATCCCTGATCATCATTACCAGTGGAAAGTTATGCCGTTTGGTTTAAAAAACGCACCGTCTGCTTTTCAGAAAGCTATGGTAAAGTTTTTTGAGCCAATACTATCTAACGTTCTGGTTTACATTGATGATATTATGTTGTTTTCAAAAGACAACGACTCACATGTGGAGCTGCTATCAAAGTTTCATGCTTTGGTAACCAAGTATGGTATCATGCTATCAGAAAAGAAAATGGAAATTGGTGTTACTACAATTCATTTCCTTGGAATGAAGATCTTAGATGGCAAGTATCAACCTCAGCCACATGTTTCGCAAGAACTTCATATGTTCCCAGACACACTAACGAGCCAAAAGCATATTCAACAATTTCTTGGATTAGTGAATTATATGGCAGATTTTCTACCAAAATTATCTGATCATACAAAACACCTATTCCCCATGTTGAAAAAGAATCCCTCACAGTGGTCTTCGGAACAGACTCTAGCTGTCAAGGCTATAAAGCAGCTAGCTGACAAGATCCCCCTCTGAAGATTTCCACTTCGTCAGAAAAGAGAATCCTTCAGACAGACGCAAGCGACGAACATTGGGCAGCTGTCTTAATCGTCCTCAACGAGAATAATGCCAGAGAAGTGTGTGGTTACAAAAGTGGCACATTCAAAGATTCTGAGAAGCATTACCACTCTACTTTCAAAGAGATTCTCGCTGTCAAGAGAGGAATAGAAAAGTTTCAGTTTCACATGATAGGGCACGAGTTCCAAGTAGAGATGGATATGTCATCATTTCCGCGGATGCTCCAGTTCAAAAGAAAGATGCTTCCACAGGCACAACATTTGAGGTGGTCTAATTGGTTCTCACAATGGAAGTTTACTGCTAAGCACATCAAAAGAAAAAGACAACGTCCTCGCAGACTTCCTATCCAGACCCCCGAAGGAGTATAAATACAGCAATGGACTGAACGAAATTGGCAAGATATCCCAAAGTATCATACCAGTTTTCAGTATCCATCCAATGGCGGAACTAAATGAACAACCCCATGACATGCCACAAGAAGAAGGATCATCGTCCATCACCGCACAACTAGATCAGCTTCAAAAATCTGATCTCCCATAGCAAATTACTGAAATCATTGTTGAGCTCACGTTGAAGGAAAGGGCTACCCTGAATTACGAAACCTTTCTAACTGTTTTACTAAAAAATCATGGAGCAGTTATAAAAGGATTGATGTTTCATCCAGACTACCCATTCCTTAGCATTTTCTACATCCATGAGCTATACAAACAACCCAAAGAAGCCCTCTGTTTCTTTTGGTACCTATTCGAAACATATGCCATAGGATTATCTTTTCACATGCTCAAGCTGATGGCCTACATCTTTCATTGCCAGAAAGGACAGGCTCCCGAGAGTGCAAAGAATTTATTCTCTATGCTGCTATGGTTCCAAACACCGGAAGAGTGGGTAGAATTACTGTCTGAATGCTCAAAAACGTATGCTACCATTGTCTTCAAATGACCTGCTAAATTTGTGTCACCAACTACAGCACAACAGGGTCAAGCGCTGGTATCCCATTCTCCAAAAGTTGTCATCCATGACGGTCCTGACATAAATCCTGTCTACGCCGATAGTCATCTTTACATGTTCATGAGAGAATATATGGCGCAGATAAACGGAGTATGCCCAGGATCTATACCGCTGGACATAATGGTTGCAGGAAACTGTTGGTCTTTAGACCATCCTGTATCATCAAAATGGATCGAAGCATTTGAGCATTGGATAAATAAAAAGGATGAGCAAAGGTCAGATTCAGATTCGGACTATGGAGAGTTAAATTTCACTGTGCATGACGCTCCATGGAATCTTCAAGACGAAGATAATCCAGATGGACCCCACTATGATCCATATGAAGACGATCCACTTCTCTCCTGTGACCCACCTGGGGTCCTGATTGACAAACAGGACATACATACAGAGTTTGAAGTACCAATCCCAAGTCCTGAAGTAACAGCTCCAACCAATAGGGAAAGAGTTCCAACTCCTGATCAGACTGTTACTGAAGCAGAATCATCAAGTGGTGCAGAAGGTGATGATACAAATCTTGGAAACTCATTTCAGACAGAAAGGGAACCTACACTCAGGGTTCACAAGTATCATCCTCTTAATCAGATAATGGGAGATCCACGCACTCCTGTGCAAACAAGGATAATGATTCACAAGGAATCAACTGATACTGAATCAGCCGTCCCTGAATTCAGTCTAGCTGCCTCTGAACATGCATACTTCATGTCACAATCAGAGCCAAAGAAGGAATCTGAGGCACTGAAAGATCCATCTTGGATTGAAGCAATGTAGGAAGAACTGTTACAAATGCAAGATTCAGAATGTATGGACACTGGTAGATTTGCCCAAGGGAAAATGGGCAAATTGTACAAGATGGGTATTCAGAAAAAAGAAGGTTGAGAGAGGTGTAGTGATCAAGAAAAAAGCAAGACTGGTAGCTCAAGGATACACTCAAGAAGAAGGAATAGACTATGATGATGTCTTTGCCCCAGTAGCAAGGATAGAAGCCATCAGACTGTTCCTAGCATATGCCAGCTTCAAAGGGTTCAAAGTCTACCAAATGGATGTGAAATCTGCATTCTTATATGGTACAATTGAAGAAGAGGTTTATGTGTGTCAACCCCCTGGCTCTGAAGACTATAAGTATCCAGACAGAGTCTACAAGTTAGACAAAGCACTCCATGGACTCCACCAAGCCCCAAGAGCATGGTATGACACTTTGTCTTCATATCTCCTACAGAATGGATTCAAGAAAGGTACTTTGGACAAGACATTATTCACAAAGTCCATCAAATCAGAGATTCTTCTTGTTCAGTCTGTGCAAGGAGTTTGAGACTTTAATGCACAAGAAGTTTAAAATAAGTTCAATGGGGGAACTAACTTTCTTTCTAGGATTGCAAGTCAAGCAGAAACCCACTGGACTTTTCATAAGTTAATCAAAGTATGTGAATGACATCCTGGAAAAGTTTGGATACAAAGACACCAAGGTTGCCAGCACACCAATGGACACTCATAAACAGCTTGATGCAGATAAAGAAGGAGCGGATGTGGATATTCATTTGTACAGATCCTTGATAGGTTCACTAATGTATCTTACATCTTCTGTACCTGACATAATGTTTGCTGTTTGTGTTTGTGCCAGGTTTCAATGTGCTCCAAAAGATTCACATCTGTTTGTTGTTAAGAGAATCTTTAGATATCTCAAAGGCCAACCAAAATTGGGCTTATGGTATCCAAAGGACTCTCCACTTGAACTAACAGCTTACTCTGACAGTGACTATGGAGGTTGCAACATAGACAGGAAATCCACAACTGGTGGATGTCAATATCTAGGAGCAAGACTAGTTTCTTGGCAGTGCAAAAAGCAGACCACAGTCTCCACTTCATCCACTGAGGCAGAATACGTTGCAGCTGCTAGTTGCTGTTCCCATGTTATGTGGATTCCGAACCAACTAAGAGACTATGGTATGAACTTTCTATCTACTCCTATTTATATTGACAATTCAAGTGCAATCACTATTGTACAAAATCCAGTGAAATTTCCCAAAACCAAGCACATAGACATTAGATTTCATTTTATAAGGGATTGTGATAAGAAGAAATTTATCCAAGTTACCAAAATTCATACAGATGATCAGTTAGCTGATCTATTTACAAAACCATTTGATGTAGGAAGATTCACCTTTCTGGTATCAAATATTGGCATGGTAAATATGGATTAATTTGTTTTCTAAATTGTTTCTCCCTTATACACTGAGAAAATCACTTATTCCATGTGCTTAGTTAAGGGGAGACAATGTTTCATTAGATGATGTTCATTTTTCAACTAACAGCTTGAGATTATTCTCAAGCTGCTAGTTCATTTTCTCGAACTGTTAGTTGTTTCACTTGGTCTGTCAAGTGTACAGGGTAATTCAGTCATTCCTCATGTGATTGTGCGCGGGACTAGATATTTTTGAAAAGCCAAACCTTTAAAAGTCCCAGTTTCGTTTGATTGCAACTACAAGTTGCAGAAATATCGTCCACAATCTTTTCACCTTCTCTCTCTGTGCGATTCTCACACAGTAGTTCAAAACCCTAAATCCTCGTCTCTGTGATCACCAATGGAGTTCGTTGAAGAACACAACTTCCTTCCCTACTCACTCAAACATGTTGAACTTCAACCATTCCATAATATGATGGATTTTCTACGTGGTTCCCATATCCACTACGCTCTAACTGTCAATCCCACTATACACGTTTCTCACTTAGAGCAGTTTTGGAAATCAGCCACTATAAATACCATTGATGGAGTCCCTTCTTTTGCATCCATCATTTATGGTAATCCCATTACCATCACCGAGGAGACTATTCGACAACAACTGCATCTTCAAGATGCCACAGGTAAATCTGATCTCTCCCTTACTGCTTTACACGAAGGTCTTTTTAAAATCGGGTATAGGGGCCCAACATACTCTTTTACCTTCTATAAAGCACATTTTGGTCCTAAATGGAAATATCTTGTACATATTGTTCAAAAATGTTTAAGCCCTAAAAGGACTGCTTGGTCTGAGTTTTCTTCCAATATTGCCACTGCCTTAGTGTGCTTATCAACAGGCCAACAGTTCAATTTTTCTAATATGATTTTTCAAGGGATGTTAAGGCACCATGCCTTAAAGAATGAGAAATTTTTGATGTATCCACGGTTTTTGGCTGAAATAATTGCAAAATCTTGCAATAATTTTAAAGTACATAAAAGGATACATGTTTCCCAGAGGCACTCTTTACGTACTATCAAAAGACTTTTGAAACCAAGTGCCAATTTTCACAGTGTGGATGTCCCTTTGCCTCATGCAATGCAAGATGTCCATCCAAGAAACAGAGGAGAGGGTCCTGAGCAGGCTCAACCATCTATTACTGCTTCACCCCCAGGACCCCAACCCACTCCTCATGATACAAATACTTCCTCTGCACCTTCTACTATACATACCTCCCCAGCCCCTTCATTAAAAATATATAAATGACAAAGGGTTGTAGGAGCTCCTTCCTCCTCAGTCCAATCCCCAGAGCCAAATAGCTCTGTGCAGGGAGACACTCCTGCATAGAATATCGAAAGGGAACCCATTGAGGAAACTACCACCCTCAATTTGGATGTGAACATCCTATCAGAGGATGGTCATATGGGATTTGTGGCTGGTACTACTGATGTATCTACACAAGGGGCACAAGACAGTATCAACATCACTAAGAGCACACCCATGACAACAGAGGGTGTGCAAGCACCTTCTGGAAGTCCCCAACACCAAGAACAAAGGGGCCCAGATGTTTCTACTTCTGGAATTAATGCCAGTGATAGATCTCAAATCCCACTATCATTTGAAGATCTTGAGGCTAGTCTTCAACTAATGGCATTGACGAATCAACAACTGAAACCTGTTGTAGCCATTTTGGAACATTACAAGTCCATTATTGCTGCACAGGGATCACAAATCATTGCTCTGCAACAACTCACAACAGCCCAAGAACAACGACTTGATCAGTTTCACCTTGGGTTCACGTTATGTGGTAACAAGATCATACAGCTCGAGAAGATGGTTTGATCCCTGCTTGCAAAGGTTTTTGGTCCCTCTGATCAAACCAATGCATCCAAAAAGGGGGAGAATCAGGAGATCCCACTTCCAGTCCAAACAGCTTCAACTTCACCAACAACAGCTTCAGTTTCTAGGCTAACAGTCCCAACAGTTTCTCAAGCTGTTAGTCTAGAAGCTCAAGTTGTTCCCATCAGACCAACTGGAGTGGTCATCAGAGAAGGTTCTCAAGATCTTGCCCCAGCAGTCTAAGCCACAGTATCAGCTTCCATAGACAAGGGAAAGGGCATCCTGATTGAGCCCCCAAAGATCAACTTCATTTCTAAAGATGCCCAAGTTGCTCATGATGCTGAATTGGCTAGAAAGTTGGCAGAAGAACAAGATAAAATCCTAGACCAGCAAACCCATGAACCAATGGGAGATGATGAAACCTTAGGAGACTACCTAAGAGGGTTTGTGGTCAAAGAAAGCCAGAAGAAGAGGAAACGACCAACATGGTCTTCTAAGGCAGAACACAGAAGATTTTTGTATCAATTTCTTTGCAACAGCAGGTATATCGAAGGTTATTACTCAATCTTGGTCAACTGAAAAGCTTCAGGTTCTATATGACAGAGAAAAAGGAAAAGAAAAAGAAACAGCCTCCAAAGTCTCCCAACAAGTCCAAGATCCACAAGAACTAGCTCAAACTGTTGTTGATGTTCCTCCATCTAAATCTATCCAACAAGCAAAGTTTGATAAGGTAAAGAGAGTGTTGTTTGGCCAACAACTGCAAAAGGCTATGGAGATTGAAAAGACCATGGATCAGCATGACTTATCTAAACCTCCAATTACTTATTGGTATGCTATGTCAAAGGATGACATTCATTTAGTATATCATTTTGTAATCAAAAGAGAAGCTGGTCCAGAGGAAGAATACAAGAGCCTAATCCAACTGGTTCAAAGATTGACTAGAGATGAGCTGACACAAATGCATAATATTGGAACTGCCAGTCACTCTAGGTCACCAATTGTATGGGTTCAGACAAATTTGAAAGATCTCAGAAGCATTTTTGATCCAGAATCCACCACAGTGGATATAGAAGCTGCCAAGGAAATAAAGATTGTACAGGTTGATTTATATGCCAAATCAATGACATATAGACTCAAGCTTGCAGACAGATCCAGCAGATTCTACAATTTTGAATTCCTTGATTTGCCAAAAGCATGGCTACTCCAGATGAGCTCTATGAAGACTGAATGTGATAAAGTGGAGTTAAAGAGAGAATTCATAAAGGCTATAAGGCAAAAACTTTCACAGTTGTAAGTTTTTGGATGCCTTAGTTTGTATATAACAATTTTACTTTCTTTTATTTCCTTATTTGTATAGAAACTTAAAGTCTTGTGTAAAGAATTTAAGTTAGAGGGAGATTGTTGGGAAATAATCTAAGTATGTCAAGCTGTTAGTTAGATTTCTCAAGCTGTTAGTAATATTTCTGTGTAAGTACAAAGTTCGAGCTGCCAGTTCAACAAACTCAAGCTGCTAGTTCAAAAATTCAAGCTGCTCAACAGATTAATAACAGAAAGTGCTGAAATTCAGGATGTGATATATATTTCAAGATTTAATGATCTTCCAAGCATATCTACTACCAGAGAAATCAGAATCCGTCATGGAAACAAATCAGAAGGCTATAAATATAGATAGACTAGGTCTTTCTATTGAAAGTGTGTATGCAAGGCCTGTAATCGTAGTGCTTTATTGTAATTTCTCTCTGATAAGTTTCTCAAGCCTCTAAGGTTGTAAAACCCTAAAAACAATTAGTGTTCTTCGTCTAATCAAACAGATTAGAGGTGATTGTAATCAGAGATTTTTGCAATATAAAGGTCTTGATATTGGTTATAATATCTGTTCTTTATTGTTCTGAAAGTTTTCTTAAAACAGTTAAGTGTTATTCCGAAAACTTCTTAATTGGACTTTGATTCAAAACAAGGTTATTGGTTTAAACTCTGATTTATTTAAACCAGTTAATCTTAGGTGATTTTGATCTTGACAGATCTTAAACTCATGTATCTTTGAAAGATACACAAAGCCAAAGATAAAATAATTGAAAAACTTCCGGTCAAGATTTACCCTGGTGAATCTTCGAAATCTAAGCTTTCAAAAGTTTTTTTGAAAATATTGGTTATTTTTATCAGAAAACATCTTCACAGAGAAACACCAAGTATTATCAGAAACAAGCAAGCACCAGACAGTTTTTCAGAAAGAAGAGATTGCAAAATTCTGAATCTTCAAATTCAAGTTTCTTTTGTAAATAAGATTTTCAATTTTATCATACAAAAAGAAATTTGTTTTCTGAGTTTGAGAGAGAAGATAAGAAATACAATCGGACAATGGGTACCTAAACCTATACTGAAGTGGTTACCTAAACCCATTTTGAGATGGGTACCCAAAAGTACTAACAAGTCTGGATCCAAATTGGTTTGGATACCAAAGACATCTTGATTTTTGCAGACAACAGAGGCTTCTACTCACAATAGTGTAGAACCTAGGCTTCAATGGAAATGGATTCTGTACACATCAGTGCAAAACCCGATTTTCACTCAAATGGCTCCTGCTCAATTCAGTTCAGGACCCGAGCCAATGGCTTTTGTACTTCTCAGTACAGAACCTGAGCTAAAGGCTTTCAGTTACATCAGACTGAAACCCGAGCTTCTGCAACAAAGGCTTCTAATCACTTCAGATTAGAACCCGATTCTGAAAGACAAATCTTTCTGAAATTCCAGCTCTGAAGGTGAATTGACATAGAGGGAGTTTTATTTTATACTTTTTTTTGCTCCTGATTTATTTTTAATGAGTTGACTAACTTTGTACGCTTATTTCCATGGGAAGTTTCCGATGCACTCTGACGATGGCATCTTTTTCACAAAGCTATGTGTATTTTTCACGAAAATATTTTGTGCACACATAAAAAGATTTTTGAGTTGAACAAAATAATTTTTAAAAATCTTAATTTCTCATTTACTGAGTATATCATTGAGGTTAATTGATCTAATCTCTTTGATTTTTCATAATCTCATTGCTTCTGAGATTCTCTTTATTATAATTCTTCCAATTCATTCATACTAAATTCTCCCATGATCTCCCATGAGCTAATTCTTTCATAAAAACCTCATTCATTTCAAATCTTATATCTGTTAGGCACAAAAAGATGTCAGTCAAACATGTTATACATCTTAGGGGGAGATTATTAATCAAACCTGGTTGATGCACTTGAGGGTATAAATTAAGGCCATGATAATGCCTTATTGAAACCTGAAGAGTGATTTGCAATATAAGTCAAAGCTGCTTACCCTGTTACATTAGTTGTAACTTAGGCAGATTGCCCAAACTGTCCTATTCTGTTGGACAGGCTGGACGTAAACTGTCTACGCTGCTCATGTCTGTTGAGCAGCTTGGACCAAAACTAAGTGTTCTGTTCTTTGTGAATATAACCTTTTCTTTGTGAATAGGTTATACACCTTATGGAATTTGTATCCATGACATCATGTACTGTCTTGGACGAAAAGATCAGTTTGCAAGTCTAAGACAAAGTGGAAAATCAGAAGCTTCTTACACTACCCAAGCTGTTCTGATACATGAAGACAAAGTGGATATTTGAAATGGGTGACAGACCATTTCTTATATCAAAATGTGTAAGGTCGCCACGTCTACGGATTTGATCTTGAGGCGACGCCGTCCAGTGAGTGCGGAATCCTCGTTAGACGCCACGGAACACGCAGCCGAACATGATGATGTAAGAAACGACCCCGCATGATGTATTGTTCCAAGAAAAACTCTTTGAAAACTTTTTTAGCTCGCACGCGCACTTGCAAAAGCTCTGAAATTCGTAATTCTCAAAGATTTCTTTTACCCGGATGCTCTGTTTGCTCTCAAGTTTGACGGAACCTCTGAGCCTTCAAAGATCAATGAATTCACAATGATAAGTTCATTATATAGCCCTTAAGTTCGTGTACACGCTCCTTCACGAACTTATCTTCATATCCTAGAACTTCACGTCACAGTCTAGAACTTAAACTCATAGTCTAGAACTTAGCCTCACAGTCTAGAACTTAACATCACATTGTAGAACTTAACATCACAGTCTAGAATTTAACTTCACATTCTAGAACTTAACTTCACAGTCTAGAACTTAACTTCACCGTCTAGAACTTAACATGCAAATGTAGAAGTCATACAAAATCATGAACTAACACACATGACTTGAATTCATAAAGCCTCATCTATTGCAATACACTATCAATAACAAAACTAGATTGCTGTCGTCACACCGGATGTACCAACGGACTCCCCCTTGACGATAGCTTCTAGTTATTATTCATTGATCGAAATAGACTATCAGATTCAGAGACTATGAATACCGAAACTAGACAGCTATTGTCACATCGGGTGTATCAACAGACTCCCCCTTGACGATAGCTTCTAGTAGATATTCATTACTCTATAGAATTAGGCTTATTTAAGTTACTACCTGCATGGAGTCCTTGCTCAACACACACTTTGTCAACTTTCTGATATATCCTGCCTTCAGATTCTCATCAAAAGAAATTCCCTGATCATGAAGTCTGTGCAGGTCATCTTTAGATGGATTGGCAAGGTGCAAGGGATCGTAGACTCTCAAAATCACCTTTTCTTATTTGTCCTCCATGACTGCCTTTCTAGTTTCGCTAACCTCACAAGTTTGTAGACTAACTTATTCCATGTTCTACCAGTCAGAGGATTTATTCTTATTTGAACCACATCTCTTCTACCAACTCTTGAATTAACTTTTCAAATCTTCCAGAATGACCCTACCTTCTCATAGTATTTGCCAACACCTCAACATAAGAATCGTCTCCTAGATTTATAAGGTCCTTCCAAGCTAAATCAATCACTTTAAGCTTCAGAATCTAATTCATCATTCAGTGCAGATTTCAGCACCTCTAGATCTATCACATTCTAATCTTCATTCATAACTCCTTCATCGACTGACTTCCAATCAGGTTTATCTTTAGGAGTAAACGCTCATTCCTCAAGATCCTCCTGTTGTAAGTCATCTTAGAACTCAAACCTCATTTCTTCTACATCCAACCCTAACAATGCTCCGATCATATATTCTTCAGTTGCTTATGACGCCTCTGAAGCCTTGTCTTTTCCCTTGTCAGTGGCTGATGATCCAGACTCCCCTTGAGGATCAGCAAGCTGAGCAGATTGTTGTCTTGAAAGATCTTCCAGGTAGTCTTTCACTGTCTTTTTGTGCATTCGGGCCATCTTCTTTGACTTCTCTACAATTTCTCCCTCTGAGATGGACGATCTTTCAACAACTCTTCCAGTATAGCCTCCAGATTTGCAATATGCTGCTGCTGATCAGCCACTGTCTGATCCAACTGGGCATTATGATGTTAAAGTTCACGAATCGCCTTTGTCAGCTGAAGAATCTATACATCCTGTTAAACTCCAATTTTAACATTGTATAGACTTAATCACACATGAAACAAGTCATAATATGTTAGTCGAACATCAAAAACCCTTATTAACCGATAAAAATGCAATGAAACTCTCCTTACTTATTTTCTTTGATGGTTTAGAAGGTAAACCAATCATCAGAGTTAAGTTCGAGAGAAATAGACGTTATCTTCGTTAAACAAACACAAAACCGTAAGACTTTTGGAAAACTTTCAACCTTTTCAACTAATCGCGGAACCCGTTCCTTTCGGCTCAGGGCATCAGCTACGACATTCGCCTTCCCCGGATGATAACGAATTTCGCAGTCATAGTCACTAAGCAGTTCAACCCAACGGACGCTGCCTCATATTTAACTCTTTCTGATTCAGAATATGCTGAAGGCTTTTATGGTCTGTGAACACCGTGCACTTAGTTCCATACAGGTAGTGCCTCCATATTTTGAGAGCAAAACACCACTGCTCCAAGCTCTAAGTCATGAGTCGTATAATTCACCTCGTGAATTTTGAGCTGTCGTGATGCGTAAGCAATGACTCTATCCCTTTGCATGAGCACACAACCTAATCCATTGTGTGAGGCATCACAGTAGACCACAAAATTTTCAGTCCCTTCAGGTAAGGACAGAATTGGTGCACTACACAACCTTTGCTTTAACTGCTGAAACGCCTTTTCTTGCTCTTCACCCCAGATATACTTCACATCCTTCCGAGTCAATTCTGTTAAGGAACCCGCTATCTTTGAGAAGTTTTCGATAAATCGCCTATAATAACCGGCAAGTCCTAGAAATTGGCGGATTTCCGTGGGGGTTCTAGGAGTCGCCCAGTTCTTTATGGCCTCGATTTTTGATGGATCAACTTGGATTCCCTGGCTGTTGATCACATGTCCAAGGAATTTAACTTCTCGCAACCAAAATTCACATTTCGAAAATTTGGCGTATAACTGTTCCTTCTCTAACAACTCCAATATCAGCTTGAGGTGGTGTTCATGCTCCTCCTTATTTCTGGAATAGATGAGAATGTCGTCTATGAACACTATTACAAATTTGTCCAGATACGGTTTACACACTCGATTCATGAGGTCCATGAATACGGCTGGTGCGTTAGTCAAACCGAATGGCATTACCTGGAATTCGTAATGTCCATAACGAGTTCTGAATGCTGTCTTGGGTATGTCTTCTTCCCGCACCTTTACTTGATGATAACCGGACCGCAGATCAATCTTAGAGTAGAAGCTAGATCCCTGTAGTTGGTCAAACAGGTCATCAATTCTGGGGAGAGGGTAGCGGTTCTTTATCGTTAACTTGTTTTGCTCTCGGTAGTCTATGCACATTCTGAAGGATCCGTCTTTCTTTTTCACGAACAAGACCGGAGCTCCCCAAGGTGAGGAACTTCGTCGAATGAATCCTTTATCCATCAACTTTTGTAATTGATTGGATAGCTCTTGCATCTCAGAAGGGGCGAGTCTATATGGGGCTCTTGCGACCGGTGCAGCTCCCGGCACCAAATCGATTTGAAACTCTACTTGCCTAGTTGGCGGAAGTCCAGGAAAATCTTCCGGGAAGACCTTCGGATAGTCACGAACCACTGGAATATCCTCGGGTCGCTTCTCCTCCGACTCTTTTTCTATAATTTGCACCAGTACTGCATGACAACCTTTCCTAAGGCACTTTAATGTTCTTAGGCTGGATATGACATTCAACTGTCGGTTCTTTCTTTCTCCTTGGACTGTTAGGAACTTCTTCTTGTGGAGTGGTATCCGTACCACTTTCTTACCACACAAAATCTCGGCATGATTGTGTGATAACCAATCCATGCCAACTACTACATCAAAACTCCCGAGTTCTATAGGCATCAAGTCTATCTTAAAGGGGTGATCTGCCAGCTTCAGTGTGCATTCCTTAATGATACTACTTGCCTCTATTATTTTACCGTCAGCCAGTTCTATAGTATAAGAGTTGTCTAAGGGAAAAGGAGTGACATTCAATTGCTTACTAAACTTATCAGATATAAAGCTCCTATCAGCCCCATCAAAGAGTACGTAAGCATAAATGTCATTTAAAGGAAACGTACCTGATACTACGTGGGGATCTTGACGAGCGTCACCTGCTCCTAACATAAAAGCTCTCCCCTGAGCTCCTCCACCATTCCTTAGCTTCGGGCACTCACTCTTGAAGTGCCCAGTAACTCCACATTCAAAGCAGCCTTTTTGATTGCTGCCACTGGTTCCCGGGGCTTCAGATTTACAGTCTTTGGCCATATGCCCCAAACGTTTGCATTTCTAACAGTGGGTTGGACAGGGACCCTGGTTGTGATGGAAGGTGCATTTAGTGCAGAAAGGCTTGGTACCGGTATAACCTCTTCTTGGCTCAGCTCCCGCTGCGTAAGCCTTAATGGTCTCAGGCTTTTTGGATTGTGAACCCGCATTCTTCCCGGTCTTGTCTTCCCACTTTCTTTTGTTCTCCCCGGCCTTGGCTTCATTTCTCTGGGATAATTGGTCCATAAGATTATTGGCCATCCTGATGGCATCCTGTAGGGTGGATGGGTTTGAGGCTGTCACATTACCTTGAATTTGAGGAGCGAGTCACCAAATGTAACGTTCGATCTTTTTGTACTCCGGGGTCACCATTTGAGGACACAGGATACTTAGCTCGTGAAATCGGTTGGTATATCCTGCAACGTCCGATCCCTTCATTGACAGGTTCCAGAACTCTGATTCCATTTTCTGGAGTTCGTTCCTCGGACAGTACTCGTCCGTCATCATGTGCTTCAACACTGACCATGTGAGCTGGTAGGCTTCATCGATACTTACAGACTGGACATAGGAATTCCACCATGTGAGGGCGCTATCTTGTAGAGTGTGAGTAGCAAACTTCACCTTATCTCCCTCAGCACATCCGCTGACGCGAAAGACAGATTCCAACTTCTCAAACCATCGTATCAAGCCAACGGCTCCTTCAGTTCCGTTGAAATACCGGGGTTTGCAACTTAAAAATCCTTTAATTCCACAACCTTTTGCGTGGATTTCAATTCCTCCCGTGGTGCGGCTAGCACCACCGTCTCCATTAGCTGAGCTATTCCTATTTGCCTCATACGTGGCTATAGCGGCAGCCACTCTTTGTGCGACTAGCTCTTCAATGTCAGCAGCGTTCATTGCTCGTTTCGGCGGCATTATCTTAAAATTTTAAAGAAAAAGCATAGTGTAAGAAATTGAATCTTAAAGAGGTAAATTTTCCTTAAAGCACAATACTATAATCATCAAACACAATTTCATAAATAACTTGCAATTTTCATTAACCATTCGAAATTTTCTTACATTAGGGGCGGGTTATTACCCGAAAATTTTGTCCTATACTATTACATGATATTTTCCTACCATTACAAAGATAGATAGAAGTGCACTAAGTGTGGGAGTGATCGGGGGTCTCTCCCTTTTCCATCGCGTTGAGGCGCTGAGTCAGCTCCTCGATCCGAGCTTGGCTTTCGGCTAGTTGCTGCCGAAGCTCATTCAGTCCATTCTGTTGGATGGTGAGAGCATGCTGGTTAGCCCAGTAGATGTTGGAGTTTTGCCACTCCTCCCGCTCTAGACGAGCGGTCATCCCACCGATATCTAGGTTAAGTGATCGGATCTGGTGGTCATGCCTAGTCGACCGTGCTATCAGAAGTGGTATGGTTTGCTCGGTAGGCTCTTGGGTGAGGGTCGGGACAGGTGCGGAGGATGGTCCTCCTATCTCGAAGTTGGGAGGATTTCCCTCCATCTGCCTCCATTCGCGGAGGGTCTCCGGTATCCAGGTCCATCGCCGGGCGTCTACCCGTCGGTGTGGTGGTGGGGGATTGGGCTGGGGAGTCGGGACAGGAATAGACTCCCCTGTTGGTGGGTTCACCCGCTTTCGGGGTGTGTACAGCATTTTGGGGCCGTTAGGGTATGGCCTATACGGCTTATGTGACGGTTCGGCTGGATGGTATGGAACGCGAGCAGGGACCGTTGGAGGCAATGGATCTTCTTCCTCTATCGGCTCTTCTTCCGTCTCCCACATCGGATCTTCCGAGGGGTCCTCTTCTTCCTCCATGTAGCTAACTCCCTGCACACTAAACAAGATAAGTTAGATATCACGGGAAACCCAAGCCATGACTGACTTGGTAATACCGTTCTCATCCACAAACGTGAATTCTTTCAAATACCCATCTCCCCTTTCAGGTTACTTGGGCTTTTGATCAAGAATAGGTTGTGGATTCGAGTGAATAACATCCACTCTCGGCCTTTGGGTAGATCTTTGCTGTTCAGCCCTTGAATAATTTCGTTTATAATACATTGTAAGGTCTGCACACTACGGATCTATCTTGACGTGACACCTGCCAACAAGTGCGGAATCCTCGTTAGCGGCTTGACGGATATATCATGCACACCGAAACACGGAGACTACCACGGTGATAGAAGTACAACTTAGAACGCCCCGACACAATGATTCTCTCCTCACGAAACTCTCTTATTGCAATCAAGTTCGAGATCGCCTTTTGCTAATCGTCTGACCAATTCTGCAAAAGTCTAATAATTAATCGAATTAACCCTTAATTATACTGACAGATTCGAGTTTGTCTATGACAAATTCGAATCTGGCCCAAGGCCTAATCGAATTTGTCCTCAATGACAAATTCGAATTTAGCCTAAATTCGAACCTCACCTTTCAAACTTATGTTTGAACTTATGTTTTATCTTAAGTTTGAATTCATCTTTGAACTTTATGTTTGAACTTCTTATAATACATTACACCAAGTTCAAGCATACAAACAATCAATATCAAACTCACATAATCAAACATATATCAAACACTTGTTAATATTCAATATCAAGTAAGTTGACTTACACAAAATGCTATCTAAACTTAGACTGCTATCGTCACACAGGATGTACTAACAGACTCCCCATTTATGATAGCTTCTAAGTTTTTACATTTTGTCTAATTATTTGAACCATATAGACTACTTCCTGCATATAAACATATATCTATACATATTCTAACTATCTTCTGGAACTTCCTAGCTTCAGATCTCCATCCTTCGTGAAAGAAGATAGGCTGATCGTGTAGCTTCTTTAGGTCGTCCTTTGATAGATGTAGTAAATGTAATGGATCATACACTCGCAAAATAACTCTGTCTTGAGTATCTTCCATCACGGCTTCAGCAGTTTCATTATCTACATA
The DNA here is from genome assembly GCA_020465985.1 of Centrapalus pauciflorus. Lineage (NCBI taxonomy): Eukaryota > Viridiplantae > Streptophyta > Magnoliopsida > Asterales > Asteraceae > Centrapalus > Centrapalus pauciflorus. Next base: position 217,759 of record JAANYP010005919.1, read on the forward strand.
CCACCACTTCATGTTACTTAGAACATCTTGTGGCATCGTCTTCATAAGCACTTTCTTCAAACACTTTACAGGCTTGTACACCATTCTGGCCCATGGCCTACCTATATGTGGATCAATCCTTGTCTCATCTTGTCACACCCTGCTACCTCGGTTGGCAACGAGACGTGACGAGTGCGGAAGCGTAACCATAATCATAATGAACGACCACTATATGGACGTTTTCAAAAATACATCAATACGACTTTAAAAGGTAGAAATATTTTACATAACCCGTAAATGATAATGAGTAGTTCGCAAGGTACAGAGATTTAAATACATAATTAAATTATCCAAAATAATGCAAATAAATCTCCGACGGTTTGAAAAAGAATGCGACTCCTTAAGTGCGGAAGCTTGAAGTAGTTACTTCTGAAGGCATACTTGCCTTAATTTCCTGAAAATACATGCTAAAATACGTCAACAAAATTGTTGGTGAGCTCATAGGTTTACACGTAAATCTGACTTGTATGGACAACAATAATAGAGTTTGAATTTATAAAATCATAAATTCCATGTTATGTATTACATATAAACCATCATGCAACCGAAGCTTAATTAAAATGAGTTTGCCCTGTGCAGTATTCCCATACGTAATACCGTGTGTTAAATATATATGCACTCGTTGTTAGCCGAACCGAGCTAACCCGAATGGGGGACATGACTCCCAATAGATCTATCCACAATATATTCACGCTTACAAATAAATGCAATTAACGGTTCATGATATAAGGGCGGATGGAACCACATGTGTAATACATAATAGAAATGGCGTTGTTGTTGTGTCCATATAAAAACGAAGGATGTATTTCATCCCCAAAACATAACATTGTGAAAATAGGGGCTATGAGAACTCACCGAACTTGTGATGGCAAAACTACGCGCAAAAATGCAAATGTGCGTTGTTTGATGGGTGATGAAACCGGAGGTGTTTAACCGAGTCCTAAATGATAATAAGGACTTAATATCACTAATATATGATAATATGTATGTTTATAGATTTTTATGTCTTAAATCACCCAACATTACAAGTTTATAATTAAAATGCGCTTAAAACGTCAAGTTTATATATATATATATATATATATATATATATATATATATATATATATATATATATAATTTTCCAGCTTTTTCGGAGGTTTTTCGGCCTACTTTGAGGCTGTTTTTGACCAAGCTCCAAAATGTTTTAGACTTTGGTTTTCTAGGACATTCAACTACTATATACAAAGGATTTTTAGAATCAAGAACGGCCATTTTTCGAGTTGTTTAGGTTAGTGAAAAAGCTCGTTAAAAACGCTATGTTGGCCATTTTTGAGCTGTCAAACTTTCGGTTTCCCAAATAATTTCTGGAGGTCTTAAACTTCAAAATAAATCATGAAAATTTGCAGATCTATAGTTAAGACATAGATCTAACTTTTGAGACAAGAATCAACTCATTTCGTTGAGTTATGAATTAGTTATGATTTTTCAAAGTCGATATAAATTTTCTGCCGAAAATCCGTAGTTTATAAACTTACAACAACTTATGATTCTTGTTGTTTATTCAAAGACTACTTGTATAAAAGCCATAATAGTTATAAAAACACATATATATCACATGTTTTCATAATATTAACACTTTTATAATGTGTTCACATATTCATAAACACATTTAAAGAAACAACTTAAAAATAACAACTAGAAACTTATAAACTTGAGTTTTTATGAAACTTGTTGTTGTAGGTGATTATATATATTATGCAAGACTTATATAAACATAAATATAAGATGATATAAGCTAGTATTTACTTTCTTTGATGTATTATAGGAATGCAAATGAGTAGAAGTTGAAACTCTTGGAAGATTTCACCCAAAAACACTTGAAAATTACAAAAATATGAAAGTTGCACAATTTTGGCTTGGCTTGAGGCCTTGGCCGGATTTTAGAGGGAGAGAAAGGAGAGATTTGTGTTGTGAAGGTGTGAGAAATGAAGTGAAGTGGTGGTTCTATTTATAGAGGAGAAAAAGGTGGTGAAATGATGATAATAGTGAAAAATCTTGGATGAAAGGAAAGAGGAGGATTTGATGGTGAAATGTTGAGTAAAATAATACAAACTATTGGTCCTTGTGTACCTCCTTGTGGCCGGCCTAGAGGGTGTATTTTTGATGTATTTTTATTTTTTTTTTGTATAAAAGTATTTAGAAATGTATTCTTGTATTTCCCTTTTCTTGTAAATTCATATATACTTTTGGATGCATTGTTTTAATTAATTGTTTTAGTCTTGCATAATTAAGGTTAAGTGATTGTATTAGTGTATGATTAGTGTCACTATTCATGATTTAATTATGTACTTAGTTGAATTAATCCCTCATGTCGAAAATTGATCGGATTAATTGATTTCCCGATTCATCGCACTGATGAATTTGATTCAAATTGAGTTGAATTTTCTAATAAACCTTGTTAATCACTTGATTAATTTCTAATGACCATTGATTAGGCTATAATTGACTATTAAATGTGGATTCGGGCTTTGTTGCTAACCTGGTTCAGTGCCGGATGTTACACATCTTCCACTCTCTTTCCCGTCCTTGGCTTGAGTCTTTCAAATTTTCCGGATCGGCCCTCCTTTCTGATAATCTTGGCTATTACCTCAGCATAAGGATCCTCACCGATATTGATTAACTCTTTCCACGCCAACTCCTTTACTTCTACCTTCGGCAATGTATTAAATACTCTGAGCGTCCGCCTAAGGTATTGAAGTCCATCTCTCCTTTTTAGAATGAATAGCTGCAGTTCTCTGTCGAAGAACCAGCTTATAATTCCACCTGAAAGATTCTCGGAGCCCGGTACTCTCATTCTTCTTTTCATCATAGACTCTGCCCTCTTTTCTTCTTTTCAGAACCATGGATTCAACAGTTCAGCCCTAGATGGCTCTCTCTCAGCTTCCTCTATCTCAGAGTCTTCTACTGAGGCCAGCTTGATCTCATCGATATCAATCACATTGTGATTGTCTTGCACATATAGCTCAGTGATAGGCTGTGAGTTTACGATCACCTCATTGACATAGTCGTCTTCGTTTTCTATCACCACATCATCTGATTTCCAATCAGCTATGTCTCTGGCACGAACTCTCCTTCCTCCAACTCTTCAATATCATCTCCAAAATCAAATTCTATCTCTTCTTCTTCAATATCCATTAGAGCGTCAATCATCTCGCTCTCAATGGCCTTTGAGGAACTAGCCTCACCTCTTTTAACTCCTGACTGACTAGGCTCCCCTTGAACTTCAGCATGCTGAGCAGAAGAAAAATCTATTGGCTCACTATCTTTTTGTGCATCGGGATCATTGCCATCGTCATCTTCTCTTCTCATCTCCTGAGCATCTCTGCAGCTGGTCTCCCCCTGAGCCTTAAGATTTTTCATTAGCTGCTCGAGGAGGGACCTCACGGTTCTGAGCTCAACATCCTGATCAGCGACAAATGTCTTCAATTCAATATTTTCTTTATCAATATTTGCATTATGCTCTTGAAGCTCGCTGACTGCTTTTGTGAGTTAGAAGATTTGGACTGTCTGGAAGTCCACTTTGCTTCGGAGCTTTGAAAAATTGTTAGTACATCCTGTGTGACGATAGCAGTGTAAGTATAGATAGCATTTTGTGTAAGTCAATTTACTTGATATTCAATATTGACTAGTGTTTGATATATGTGATTATGTGTGTTTGGTATTTGTTGTTTGTATGTTTGAACTTGGTGTAACATATTACAAGAAGTTCAAACATAAAGTTCAAAGATATATTCAAACATAAGTTCAAATAAAAGGTTGATATGTGAAATTCGAATTTAAGGAAATTCAAATTTGTCATTGAGGTAAATTCAAACTTGTCATGAGGACAAATTCGAATGGGCCTTGGGCCTGATTCGAATTTGTCCTAGACAAACTCGAATCTGTCAGTATAATTAAGGGTTAATTTGATTAATTATCAGACTTTGCAGATTTTCAGAGAGTGATTAAGCAAAGGCGATCTCGAGTTTACTAGTATGCATAGAGTTGTATCCGGAGAGAATCATCGTGTAGGTGCGTTCGTAGTCGTTCGTATAACACCGTGGTAGTCTCCGTGTTCCCGTGAGTGTGATCTTACCATCAAGCCGCTAACGAGGATTCCGTACTCGTTGGAAGGTGTCGTGTCGAGATAGATCCGTAGAGTCAAGACCTTACAAGTGGTATCAGAGCCATTGGGGTGTTCTTGGTGTTCTTCGTGTTCATAAGATACATCCTAGGTTTCTTGACGTTTTGGACGGATAATATCATGTTTTTGGAGGTTTTTCGAGCTATCAAGTTAGATCTCGGAAAATACTTTGTTGCAGTTCAAGTTTTTGATCGAAATCAGTATTTTTACTCGTAAAAATATTGGTTTAATATGCAAAACTTGAAAAACTCGAAGTATTAGCCGTTTTTCGAATTTGCAGCGCTCGACTTTGTTAAGGAGATATTAGGGTTTGCTCATTTTCGAGTTTGACTAAAAATACGCTCCTTTCGAGTTTCCTTAAAGTTTGATTCGAATTTGGCCTATTCGAATTTGCTGGGAGTTTCGATTTGTTGGTACATCCTGTGTGACGATAGAAGTCTAAGTGATCGTACATTGTGATTCTAGCAAGTGTTTGTTATATATGTTTATATATGGTTGATAGATATTATTGATTGTGTGTTTGAACTTGATGTAACGTATTACAAGAAGTTCAAACATAAAGATCAAAGATAAAATCAATCATAAGGTAAAAACATAAGTTTCAATACTAAGTTAAGTGTGTGAAATACTAGATTCGAATTATATAAGGGTTGGCATTCGAATCTGTGATAGATTCGAATGTGGGACTAGATTCGAATGAAGGCAGATTCGAGAATGTTAGTGAGGGTAAACTCGAATGGGCCTTGGGCCAGATTCGAGTTTGGCCCATAACAGACTCGAATTAGCCTCTATAATTAGGGATAGATGTGAAATGTAGTTTCTACCAATTCAATCAACACAATGCAATTAATAAAAACAATAAATGTAATCAATACTAACCGAATGATTTGATTGATGAACTTGATGATTACAAAAATGATGAACTGGATATTCCTCTTCGTACAGTGCTGCTAATTCTAAATTGAATGCGTACAAAATGTGTAATCTGACAGATCTCTCTAAATCTAGAAAGTCAAAATGACTATTTATACACAATTACAAACTATAAGGAAATTACACAATAAGTCCCTAGACTTTGATATTTCATCAACTAAACATCTTCCAACAATCTCCCCCTTTGATGAAAGTAGCAAAGTCTTCAAGTTGACAATCCCAGCTTTTGTTCAAATCTTCGAATACTTTTTCGATCTGACAGCCTCCATTCAATTTTGGAAATAAACTCGACCATGAGTTTTCGATCGTTAACTGATAGAGCTCCTTTCTTTGTCTTCCTCTTCTGATCTGCTGCCAGCTTGCCTTTCAGACCATTCATCACTTTAATCAAAGTTCCATCAGAAAACTTATTCAGTTCAACACTTCTCATAGCTCTCAATCTTTTATTCCTATCTTTATACATGACAGCTGGATGCTTCACCATAATCACTTGAAACTCTTTAAGCTCACCAGCAAACTTAATATCTCTGTGTGGTGCTGTCATGTTTATCTTCCTCATTCCTCTTTCAACTCCAATCTGTAAATCTTGCACTGACATTAATACCAGTTTGGTATGCATGAAATGAAACAATGTCTTCAATGCAAATCTACAATGTTCATTCCTTTTATTCCTGCACAGTTCGTCAAACAGATCTTCAATATCAACCAAGTGCATGTTGAACATGTCAGCTTCAGTGAAAACATACGTATTTCCATCAGATCTGGTAACAGTAAACTTTGGATAAAAAATCTTAACAAATCTTTCTTTTTCAATCAACACCAGATCCACTATTCTGAACTCGCTCTTCACCTTCTCAACCTCTTGAGTCTTATTCCTCAGGAAACTAGCATAGTTAACCAGATTGGGCATATTTGGTTCTAAAACACGGAATAATTTGTGAAAGGAACAAGGAGCTTGCTTTTTACAAAAGATCCGTTTCTCTAAAATGTCTTCAATGTACGGCATCTTGTTTCTTTTCCTTATGAACTCAGCAGACCTGTTCTCTGGTAGTTCAAGCTTTTTCACCTTTTTCTTACTTATCTCATCTTTATTCAACAAAGTCAACATATCTTGAATTTCTCTCTGCACCACTTGTTGTGCTTGAAATCTTAATCTATGTTGCTTCTTTGATTCATCAGCCAACACAAACTCATTAAAGAATCTGTCCATCACTTCTACTTCATTTAAAACAACTGTCTCTTGAGCAACACTGCTCTCAACAGGAAACTCTTCAAACTCTTCCTTAATTTCTACAACCACCTCAGGCTTTTCAACCGTTGGTGTTGGATCAACATCTTTCATAATTTCTTCAATTAAAACCTCCTCTTCTTCTATCCTTTCTGCTCTAAAATCTTTATCTGTTAATGCAATAATGTCATCATCTTCTGATAGTTCAATATACTCCTCTCTTCCTTCTCCATACTCTTGAACATTCAACTCTTTCTCTTTCTCTTGAACATCCTCCTCTGAATCAATATATTCAATGAACTGATAAATATCAGGCTGAGTGTTCAAAGGAACTGGAACATCTTCATAAAGAATCAATCCCAGCTCTCTCTGTTCACCAGCTGTCTGTTTGGATCCTTCTGCTTCTGTTCCTTGAGCCTCTGGTTCCTTCTCTGGATATGTTATCATTAATATTCCCGGCGTCGGTTGATCAAGCTTTCTCCTCTTCTCCCCCTCATGAGGAGCATCATCGGAGTCTTCGTCATGCTCATCATGCTTTCTCTTTGACGAGGAAGCTTGAGCCTTGCAGGTCTCTTCCACTGCTGCTACTCGTTCAGACAAATTTCCTAATGCCGTTACCACTGTATTCTCCAGGCTGATCATGCGTTCTCTCATTTCATCAAATTGATCAAAAACAAAATCTTTTAACTCTTCCTTCAACTCTTCTATTGCTTGTTTTGAATCATTTTTCTGAACTGACGCCTCCGCAACATCCTTTCCCTTCAAGAACTTCTGAATGTTGGTCATTTGCGCCATTACCTCTGCCAGTTGATTAGATACATGCATGTTTACTCCAGAAACAACTTCATCTAACGCATTTTTCAAGGTAGATTCAGTTACAAAAGGGGATAAATTCACCACTGGGTCACTCAGACTTCCAGTTGTCACAGCAGTCGAACTTGTATAAAGAACTTCTGCGTGGTCAGTGCTCAGAGTTGTTATTGGCGTTTCTCTGACTGGACTTCCACCCTCTTCAAGTGACGGAGCAACAAATGCTTCCGTTACTAAGGGTGTTCCGGTGGGAACACTAAGTTCAGCCACACTTACTTCAACGAATGAAGTTGACTCAAGTGTCCTAAAGTGTATAGGATCTAGACTTTGTGATTCAAATGAAGGCGTACACACGGGCAGTTGTGCACTTGTTACAATATCCATCAAGTCCAAGTGACTTTCGGATAGATCATGTGTTTCATCCTGGTGTTCAAATGAAACAATCTCCTGTTGAGAGGAGATTGAGTGGATAGGAGGGTGTGCAGTCGTCAGTGGGATACTGACTTGTTCAATGCTAACTCTCATAGGAGAGCTAACAGCAGATGTAGCTATGTCCCGGCTTTCTGGGCTAAGGAACTCCCTCACACTCTGTTCAGCTATTTGTACGATATCAATCATCAAGCCTCCTCCCTCATGATGATCACCTCCATCATCATCATTATCATCATCATCTTCAGCTCCTTCTCCCTCTTCTTCTTGAATATCAGATAAAGTCCTCTCAGAATCTGACTTTTCTGCTTCTACCTCACCACCCCTCACACTTCCTACTCCCTCAGACACAGACTGGGTAACCTGAACTTCAGCCCCTTGCTGAGGTTCCTCAATCCTTAAAGCTCCTGGGCTAAGAGAACCCGGTTCTTGGGTCTCTATAGGAGCATGATCTATTCTGTACAATCTCACATTTTCACTTTCTTGATCTGCATACTTCAGCAAATATTCAGGAATTGGCATGATGTTTGCATTTGGAGAGTCTGGCACTTCATGTAGACTCATCATAACATAGTCTGGGCATCGTTGAGAGTTGGCTCGCTTTGGAATATTTTCATTTGCCCTTAAGATCCCTCGAATAAGAATCTGTATAAATCTCTGAAGTGGCACAAATTTCCTTGCTCTATTTGTTGTTTTTGCAAGCACAACCTCCTTTAGATCCTCCCATATGCACTGAGCAAAGTCATAATGTTTGTTGAATGCTATTCCATGAAAGATCCTCAAACAGTGAATGCTGCATCTGTCAATCCCTGTATGCTTAGATGTCATACACCTATTGATGATCCCAAATAAAGTATACCATTCACCATTCAATCCATTTCTGTGAAACTTGGAGCTCTTTGGTAGTGGTTTTGAGTATCCCAAGCAGATCAAGTCATGTACCAGCTCTTCATCAGAAACAAAGTCTTCAAAATCTGCCAACTCAGGGAAATTCACAGTATCTATACGTCTTGGAAGAAATAGATTATGACGCAGTCTTGCTAGGGTGATTTTCGTTTTGAACTGGTCAATCGTTACTTTGAAGTGGTGATTTCCGTCCGCGGGAACAAATTTGACAGTGTGCCAAAATTGTTGTAAATATACTTGAGGAATAGACGGTTTGTATTGTAAAAGATACCCTAGTGGATGACCTTTCAAAATGTCCACTATGATAGGATGGCTTACTTTGATAACTTTGGGATCTAAACGGTGGTTATTATCCCTGAAAGGAAGACAGTGTTTTGGCTTAATAAGTTGATTATCAGGAATAATTTGGATTTGTGAAGAACGGGCTACAGAGGTTGATCTGACTGGGGTAGAGACGAGGGTATGATTTGATGATGATTGAGCATCAGAGGAATTAGAATTTTGGGATTGTACAGGAGATGCCATTTGAATACCTGTAAAAATAAAATTCATGTTAGACTTACCAAGTACACAAAGAACAACCTTCAAAATGTAGAAAAAACTTGTAACATTTTATCAGAAATTGCAAAAACTTGTGATTTTCTGTTTAAAGCATCGGGATTCCTGACAATAATTGAAAATTATTGAGAGGACTCCAAAGTCAATCGTTTAGAGACCAATGTTAGAAAAACACAAATTTATAACAATTTCTTAAAAAATGTGACATTTTTCTTAAAACTTTAAAATATTATACTTAGAAAAGTTTTCTGATGAGTCTCGAATGAACCTATACGTTTCTCGAATGACACTTTAACAACCTCGGGTGACACAATATACAACTCGAATAGGTCTACACCCAACTCGAATGATGAGACGATAAAACTCGAATAATACTCTGGAAAACTCGAATGAAGAGTCTATGAAACTCGAATAATACTCTGTAAAACACGAATGAAGTTTGACTCAACTCGAATGAGTCTTGAAGTTTCTCGAATGAAGTAACATGAAACTCGATTAAATCACTAGAAAACTCGAATGTTATATACATGAAACTCGAATGTAACATGTATTAAACTCGAATGGCAAATGGGATCCAACACCCAACTCGAATGACCAAGTCATTTTCTCGATAAGACCATATTTCCAACTCGATTATGCTTGAAGCACTTATGTTCTGAAAAGTTTCTAAGTATTAGACCCACTCTTGTCAACTCGCATGAAACTTAAATGTTTCTCGAATAACACTGTAAAGCAACTCGAATGACATTGTAATTCAACTCGAATGACCTTGTAATTCAACTCGAATGACATTGTAAAGCAACTCGAATGACCTTGTAATTCAACTCGAATGACCTTGTAATTCAACTCGAATGAGTCTATTACACAACTCGAATGACCTTTTATTCGAGAAACCTCTATTTCTTTTCTTTACAAGTCCAGAACACTGATTTGATGATTTTGAGTTCAGGGTTGTTTTTGAATGTTTTAAAACTTGTATCCCCCTCGAAAATCAATTTTAAACATATTTGTTTTACTGAACTTTGAACAAAAACAACTTTAAAGTTGTTAAAAATTCAAATTTCAGAAAAACTGAAACTCGAAACTGTTATCACTGATTCTGTTTGTGTGAATTAAAAATGACATATGAAACTTCAGATTCATAGTCATATTAACATGTTGAACACTATCACACAATCACTTTCAGTTTTATTGACCACAATTAGAAATTGCCATTGTCGGTTAAGAACTCAAAAAAAAAAAAAAATTACGAACAGAAACTCACAGTGAACAAATACACTAAAAATATACACAATGAAACTGAAATAATAAAACATAAACACTTTTACTCACAATGTTGATGAACAAAGTCGGTTGTGGTTTTGAGGTTTCTTTGAGGTGAAGAAATCTTGTTGGAGAAGATGAAATGAAATAGTTTCCGGAAAAAATGAATTTGAATTTGAAAATTCAAATTTATAGTATCATTTTACCCGGCCCAATTTTAAGATTTTCAAATCTGAAAAACCGGCCCATCTTCTAAACCACTTTAGCCCACTTATTTCAATCAAATATTGTGAAAAAAAAATTGAATATCAAAAACAAAAAAAAATTAAAATGGACAAAAACAAAAATATTCTTGTAAAAAAATATCACATGAACATCACAAAAAAATAAACTGAAAAATACACCAAAAAAAATAAAAGTAGAAACAAACAAAAAAAATATTAACAACAGAAAAAATAACCATATTAACAAAATGCAGTTGCTCCCCCTTGAATTTCTGAAAGTTGCTCCCCCTCAACTTATTATATCATTTTTCAGCTCTGCTCCCCCTACAAAATAACAGATAATTTTTATCAGATTTATGCAAAATCAGATAAATTTCTTTTCTGCTCCCCCTACACATGACAATCCAGATCTTGTTAAATTCCAAAAAAAAATATAAACTTTTATAATTCATGAATTTCAACATCAGATAAAAATCACTTAAAAATAAAAGTTTAAAATTATAATTTTGAAACTACTGAATTATTAAATCTTAACGATTCAACATACCTAATTTGTATACCAAAAAATTAAACCGCTTTTCATCTAACGCTTTGGTAAACAAATCAGCTAGTTGATATTCAGTAGGTACAAAATATAATTCTATATTTCCATTTTCTACATGATCTTTAATGAAATGATATCGAATGTCGATGTGTTTCGTTTTAGAATGTTGCACCGGATTTGATGCAATAGCGATTGCACTCTGAGAATCACAGTATATTGGAATCTTCTTTGGTGTAAACCCGTAATCACGTAGTTGGCTTTTCATCCACAACACTTGAGAACAGCAAGAAGATACAGCCACGTATTCTGCTTCAGCTGTTGACAATGAAACACAGTGTTGTTTCTTGGATGACCAACATACGGGTTTGTCACCTAAGAATTGTACTGCTCCTGACGTACTTTTTCTGTCCATCTTATCACCTGCGTGATCAGCGTCAGAAAAAGCAGTCAGATGAAATGAAGACTCCCTAGGGTACCACAAACCAAGATTTGGAGTACCTTTGAGATATCTTAAAATTCGTTTTGCAGCAGTTAAATGTGATTCTTTTGGATTTGCCTGATATCTAGCACAAACACATGTAGCAAACATAATATCTGGTCTACTGGCTATTAAATACATTAATGACCCAATTATACCTCGATAATGGGTTACATCTACAGGTTTCCCTGAGATGTCCGCATCGAGTTTTGATTTTGAATCCGGAGCCATGGGGGTTTTCATAGGAGTACTATTGACCATGTTAAATTTCTTTAACATGTCTTGGATATATTTTGACTGATTGATAAAAATACCATCAGTCAATTGTTTTACTTGTAAACCTAAGAAAAAATTTATTTCCCCCATCATGCTCATTTCAAATTTCTGGGACATTAAAAACGCGAATTTCTTACAAAATTCAGGATTTGTAGACCCAAATATTATATCATCTACATATATCTGTATTACTATAATATCTGGCCCCTGACGTTTAATAAACAGGGTTGTGTCAACTGCACCTTTTGTAAATCCACATTTCAACAGATATGTTGAAAGTGCATCATACCAAGCACGAGGTGCTTGTTTAAGGCCATACAGTGACTTATCCAAAATATATACATGATCAGGTTTCGAAGGATCAGTAAACCCTTCGGGCTGATATGTATATACTTCATCTGTTAGCTCCCCGTTTAAAAACGCAGTTTTGACATCCATTTGATATACTGTAAAATTTTTATGTGCAGCAAAAGCTAAAAACATCCTTATAGCTTCAATGCGTGCAACTGGTGCGAATGTTTCATCATAATCAATTCCTTCTTGTTGACTGTATCCTTTGGCCACGAGACGAGCTTTATTCCGAATAATGACACCGTGTTCATCTTTCTTGTTCTTGAAGATCCATTTCGTGCCAATTATAGATTTGTCTTTTGGTCGCTCAACAAGTCTCCAGACCTTTAACCGTTCGAACTGGTTGAGTTCCTCTTGCATCGCCACAATCCAGTCAGCATCCAGAAGGGCTTCTTTTACATTTTTAGGTTCAATCTTACTTAAAAAATTTGAAAATAAGCATTCATTTATTGTAGCCCTTCTGGTTTGGACTGATGACGATGGATCACCAATGATATTCTCTATTGGGTGATTTCTTGTCCACTTAACTGTATGTGGAAACGGTTCTATTGGGTCTTGGTTTGGATTGGAATCGAAATATGGTTCGGGAGTTGTTGCAGATGTTGTAGGTGGAACATCGGAGGTAGGAGCTTCTGACTGTTCTGAAGTAATAGGGGTTTCAGAAGTTTGTGGAGGTTCAATTGGTTGTACAGTCTCAGTAGTTGACTGCACCTTTGCTGTTGAAGCTTCTCCAGTTTCTTCTGAACTCTGTTGTTGAGATAGATCTGAAACTACAACTGGATCTTCAGTGATCCTGTCATGCACCAAATTTTGAACATTAGCTTTGGGAGTTTCAAAATAATCATCATAAAAGTTCTCAAACAACTTATTTAATTAATTTTGTTCAGCATTTTGTTTATTTGACTCCAATGAAGTCTGCATGTTAGGTCCGGGTTCTGAACTGGTGTGTTCAGAAGCCATTACTATTCCTTCGTCAAATTTAACATTTACGCTCTCGTTGACTATCTTGGTTCTCTTGTTGTATATTCGGAAAGCTACCGACTCCTTTGAATACCCGATGAAGATTCCTTCATCTGCCTTTTGATTAAACTTTCCCAGATTGTCTTTATCATTCAATATAAAGCATCTGCAACCAAAGACATGAAAAAATTTAACATTAGGTACTCTTTTATTGATTAGCTCATACGGAGTCTTTCCGAATCTTTTATTTATTATTGAACGGTTTTGTGTGAAACATGCTGTTGCAACCGCTTCTGCCCACAAGAACAATGGTAAATTGGAATAGGCCAACATCGTCCTAGCTGCTTCCACTAGTGTCCGATTTCTTCTTTCAACGACACCGTTTTGTTGTGGAGTCCGAGCAGCTGAGAATTGATGTGTAATTCCAACTGAATTTAAGAACGAGTCCAAAGATTTGTTCTTGAACTCTGTTCCATTGTCTGAGCGAATTGTCTGGATGGTGAGTTGCAACTTTACTTGTATTTTTCGGATGAAGTCGATGATAGATTCGGTTGCATCTGATTTGGATTTCAGGAAAAACACCCATGTGTATCGTGAGTAGTCATCAACTATCACCAATACATATCTTTTCTTATTTATACTTTGTACTCTCATCGGTCCACACAAATCCATATGCAGTAACTCTAATGCTCTTGTGGATGAGTGTACTGTTTTGGATTTGTGTGTGGCTTTTGTCATCTTTCTTTTTTCACATGCCGCGCATAGTTGCTCTTTTTGAAATTTAAGCGCCGGCAGCCCTTTAACTAACCCTCCTTTTGCTAGGTTGGTCAGTTCATTGAAATTTAGATGTGAAAGGCGACGATGCCACAGCCATGCTGTTTTAGATGTTGCTTTTGATAATAAGCAAACATCTTTCTTCAGATTGATCGAGGCTAGATCAATGGAGTACAGATTTGTTTTCCTGGTTCCTGCTAGAATTTCTTTTCCTTGAGCTGATCTGATGCTGCACCGATTGGCTTTGAAGTTGACTTCTAACCCCTTATCACACAGTTGTCCAATACTGAATAGGTTATGACCAAGACCGTCAACATAAAAGACCTTTTGGATTGTGATTTTGTCATACTTCAGACTTCCATATCCCTTGATCGGACAAAACTGATCGTTTCCAAATCTTACCGTCCCACAGAACTTTTCTACAAAGTCCGTGAGTGTGTCTCGTTTTCCGGTCATGTGTTTGGAGCATCCCGAATCAAGGTACCAGACATGGTTTACCTATAAAACGTAATAGCACATGAGGTACCCACTTGTAGTTGGGTACTTTAGTTTTAGGTAAAACATGCATAGTATCATTTGTTTTTCTAACTGATATGGCTTTGGGCTTATCGTTTGAATTTATTTTAGGTACCCATTTTTGAATTGTTCTTTTGGGTATCCACTTTTGTACAATTCTCGGTGGAATTGTTTTTGAAATTTTTATCTGTGGATCCTTTTGCTGTTCATACAATGGGTCCTTTTTCTTTGGTTGCCATACAAGCTTATTATGTTTCACAGTTTCAGACTTACAAACATAAGAATTCAACGCAATTAATTTCGATCTTGAAAACTTAATACAAGAATTTTTAAGACTTTTATCATTATTACAGACAGAATGTTCGATTTTGCTGTTTCTATCTGTAACAATTTTTTCTTTCACGTGCCATTCTTGTTTTATAATATTGTTTTTCTCTTCTCTTTGCTTCTTTCGCCACACTTGTTTTCTCGATCCGGTCACAACGTTATCTGACATAAAAGAAGTTTGAGAATTAGAAGATTTAGATACTTGTATTTTCTGTAACCTTTTCATACCTGTTGAAGATTTGACTGTACGTGCCAAAGAGTTCGTTGATGAGGATGATTCACCTTTTTCAAAACTAGAAGACTTAACAAACAGTTTTGTTTTCTCCTTCTTTTGTTGCACTGATGGTGAATATTTAGATGGTTTTAAAGAGTCTGTATTCTTTCTTTGCAGAAGTTTAACAGATTCTTTATTACCAGTTGATAGTTTGTTAGTCAAAGGTTTGATAAATTCACCAATTTTACCAAATCTTTGATCTAATGAATTAACATCAGAGTGCATGAACAGATCAAATTCTTTTTCTGAATTTATAGAATCCAGAGAAATAGATGAATGTGGATCAGACACATTTATGTGTTTAGACTTCTCTTGCAACTTTTGTTCTATTTTTAGTAATTCAGACTTGAGTATTCCATTCTCTGTCTCAAAACTTTTAATTTTCAATTCTAAATCAAAATTTATCTGTTCTAAAATTGAATTTGGTAAATATAGTTTTTGAGACTGAGTTGGTAATTCAGACAAATCCTTTTCAGAATAAGTTTGAATGTACTCTTCTTTAGTATCAACAATGTTGCTGTTTTCATTTATCTTGGTATAGTCAACATAATTTTGCATTTTGTCTGATCTTGACCTTTTGATTTCTTCACTGGATTCTACTTCTTCAGATGCTTTTAAGAATGTCATTTTTAATCCTAAATTCATGTATCTGACATCATATAATGTTGGTGAATTTGTTATAGCTTTTGTTAGATACTTAGGATTTTCCCAACCAATACCAGATTTAGAGTTATAAAACTCTGTATCTTTTGGTTGATTTAGATATATTGTTTGATCTGTTTGCCCTCTTTTAATAAATTCATCCTCCATCTTTTTTATTTTCTCATAAAGTTTAGTTCTTTCTTCAAATATGGCATGATATTTTACAGAAAAATTTGAGGCTTCTAATTCAGCTATTCGCAGACTTTCTTGTAAATCAGATATTTTGTGATTCAAATTGAGTATATTGCTTTGAAGTTCTTTTTCCTTATCTTGTAAGTCTGAGACAGCTCGTAAAGCTAAGGCTTTATCTTTGGAAAAATCTAGGACTAAATTGTGTTCATTTAGAAGTTTGTTTTCCAAATAATGAACCTTTTTCTTTTCTGCTTTTAAGGATTTTTCAAACTTTTTAAGCATGA